>SJYM01005446.1:15167-32437 GCA_006410775.1 Tragelaphus imberbis | reverse complement strand
TTTTTTTTTTTTTTAGTGTTTGAGATTTATCTTATGGAACACAACCTTACCTTCACTCAATATATTCTGAGGATTACAGACGAGGTGATGGATAGATTTCTTATCTTTTATAGATGTCATCAGACATGTGGCTCCAGCCTCCGCGGCATCAGCCACAGAGATGGAGACAGAGGGTGTTCAATAAATAGCTATGGTGTTGGTTTGAGTCGGTTGCCATTTGCCAGAAAAAGAATGAAATCAGGTCACTTTAGACACGAGAGTCTCTGCTAGTGATCTTCCTCCATCAATCATGCAAACACAGCAAGAATGTGCTCACTCTTCTCGCTTTTCCTCTGAGATAGAAATGTCACAACACAGTTTCACTTGCCTGAACACCCAGAGCACCAGCACACCCATCTGTGGAGAGTGTGAGCAGGAGTCAGAAAGCAGTGTGAACGTTCTCTGGGCAGATGTACAGAGGTCGCGTGGGACGGGAAGCCCCCGGGCTGCCCTTGGAGGACATGTGCCCTGTGCGCACGCCTCACAAGCTCACAGGGCCACTCCAAGCTCATCGCCGGTTAAAAGGCACAAGAAGGAAGAGAGGGTCCCATGGCATGGAGGAGGAGCTTCCCGATGTTGGGTGTGGGAAGTGCGAGTCAGACAGTCTGCCCAGCCCTCATCACCCCTGGACCCTCTGTGGTCTTGCCCCCTGCTTTGTGGACCCTGAGTCCCACCACACCCCAAGGACCCAGGGTCTCCGCTACCAGCACAGGCTTCTCCTTGCATCCCAAACCCACAGGTCCAGTCGTCTCCAGCCATCCCTTCTTAGGCGTTCCTCAAGGACATCATAGGGTCAGGGTGCAAAGCCTGACTCGCAGTCCCCACCCCGCCCCCCGCCGCCTATGTGAGCTTTCTCTTCCTTTTCTTAACTGGTCCTTCAAATCACAGCTCTCTTTTCCACAGCACCCCGCCACATCCCTGCAGCTCCACAGGGAGTGTGTCCCCAAGCTGCGGTTGTTCTCCATCCCACGGACCCTGCCCCATCAAGGTGTCCATCCCAGCTGGCCAGGCCCCTGTCGCTAGAGTCCCACTTGCCTCTGTCTCCCACCTCTCTGGCCTCCTGGCCCTCCTCCACCGCAGCTGGAGCCCCACACTCAGCATCACGTCCAGTTACGTCCTACCCACCTTGCATCTCCCTTTCTCGCTAAGCACACCATCCGACCTACCAAGTCACCAGGACTTCACCACCTCTCCTTCGGCCAAGTCTACCTCCTAAGGTCCACCCTGCAACCCGCCCAGCGCTTCTCCAACCATAAAGCTCCGATGATGTCTGACTCCCCTCTATCTTCTAGTTTATAAGACCATCTTCTAAAGAAGCATTTTTGAGAAACATAAAAGCCTAAACAAGATCTGTTAAATGTGCATCTGCTGGGAATGTTTAGCCAGGCACCTAGAATGTAACCCGTCCTTCCAAACCCTTCCTCACCCCTTCACGCCTGCCTCCTCCGTCCCCAAAGCATGTTGCGCCCTGGGTGCTTCCAGTTCATTCTCCCGTTTTCTCACTCATTCCCGCAGGGTCACTCGCTCACTGTGACACGGATGCTCACGCATGAAATAGGAATTAAGTTGACATAGTCTAGAGAAGTGAAAGTCACTCAGTCGTGTCCAGCTCTTTGCCACCGTGGACTGGATAGTCTGTGGCATCTTCCAGGCCAGAATCCTAGAGTGGGCAGCCTTTCCCTTCTCCAAGGGATCTTCCCCACCCAGGGATGGAGCTCAGGTCCCCCGTGTTGCAGGCGAATTCTTGACTAGCTGAGCCGCCAGGGAAGCCCAGACAAAAGGTTTGCACAAAGATATTCCCTCGTCTTTTGGACACTGGTGGGGGGACGTGTACAAAGGAGCACGCATGGACTTCCTCTGAAATGTGGGATTTTCTCTTCTGCAGCCAAGTTTCACCCAGTGGCTTTCTGCGTCCACCTTCTGATAAGACAAAGGGAGGCCAGCCCTCAGCCCAGGCGCACACAGGCCTCCAGAAATGGTCTGCTCCCTTGCGGCCCGTGTCTGCGTGGGCGAGTCCAGCCAGTGCTACCGGTCCTGAGCTCAAACGGTTTTCCACCACTGCCCCATGCGTCTCCTCATTTGTTCGCTCTGACTGATGAACAAAGTGAATCCTCTAGATCTGTGCCATTTATTCTTTCCAGAAACAATTTTTCTTTCAATTTAACTGTGTTCAGATTAGTTCAGTCCCTCAGTTCTGTCCGACTCTTTGCAACCCCATGGACCGCAGCATGCCAAGCTTCCCTGTCCATCGCCAACTCCCAGAGTTTACTCAAACTCATGCCCATCGAGTGGGTGATGCCATCCAGCCATCTCATCCTCTGTCGTCCCCGTCTCCTCCCAACTTGAATCTTTCCCAGCATCAGGGTCTTTTCATTTTTTTTGGGGGGGGGTGGGTTTCATATTTATTTTTTTAACTTAATTTAATTTAATTTTTTAACTTTACAATAATCAGGGTCTTTTCAAATGAGTCAGTTCTTCGCATCAGGTGGCCAGAGGACTGGAGTTTCAGCTTCAGCACCAGTCCTTCCAATGAATATTCAGGACTGATGTCCTTTAGGATGGACTGGTTGGATCTCCTTGCTGTCCAAGGGACTCTCAAGAGTCTTCTCCAACACCACACTTCAAAAGCATCAGATTTTCGGTGCTCAGCTTTCTTTATGGTCCAACTCTCACATGCATACATGACCACTGGAAAAACCACAGCTTTGACTAGACGGATCTTGGATGGCAAGTGTATCCTTTTTAATATGCTGTCTAGGTTGGTCATTGCTTTTCTTTAAATGTGTCAGTGAAACTATTTCTTAAAGCTCTGATACCCTTCCCATGTCCATCAGTAAACTAAGGGCCACCTGCAATCTTCGCAGGGACCCAAGGGTCATGGGAGCGCGGTTCCTGTCCTTTGCTCCGTGTGCCCTGAACGCCCGTGGGTGTGAAGGTCACATGGGTTTTTGTGAGCCGATGCCTTCTGTCTGTTTTTCACCACCTCTTGTCCTTTTTCTGACTCACACACGCTCTCCTCGTGGCCTCTTTCTCTTCTGTTTTTAGTGTGCTGCCCACTCTACAGAGAATCCAGAGTCCAGAGAAATAGGACTGTGGATGCCGAAAACGAGTCTAGTGGTTTCACTAAACTTGCAGTTTTACAAAACTGCAAGACCTTCTCAGAGCCAGGACCTCAGTGGCTCCGTTGGCTCTCTTTCTTCAGGGCTCAGGAGCCAGGGGCTGACTGCTGAGAGGAAAACTTTGGCCTGTCACGATACCTTAAAATTTCAGGGAGAAAAAAAAAAATGTCGTGTGATGAATCAGGACAGCAGACACAGCCCTATGCTTCCAAAAGTTTTCTGTTTGAGAGTCTTAATGTGTATTTACACATATATTTAAAATATTAATATTTAAAATGTAATTAAAAGATTTAAACTCATTTTAATACTAAAGGGAGGCAAACAGTAATGCCCGTCTGAGTCATCCAAGCTCTTTAGAGGATGGGGTGGGGGTAAAATTCATTAATATTAAGAGCAATCTTGAGACACCTCATCTGGTTATTGGAGACACCCAATGGGGAGATGATGTAAAGCGCAGGAGAGAGCTTCGGGAAGCGCCAGGGCAGAAGTCTGAATCCTGCGGCAGCCAGCAGGGTCCAGGAGGAATCCCGGGCAGGAGGGGCACCGCCTCTTGTCCAGGACGGCGTTTCTCAGCCTCCGCGCTGCTGATGTTCCAGGCAGAGCATCTGTGCGGTGGGGCCTGTCCTGTGCCTTGAAGCCTGTTGAGCAGCATCGCTGGCCTCCGCCCTGAGATGCCTGGAGCAGCCCCCTCCCCACGTGTAGTAATCAAAAGTGTCTGCACACTTGGCTGGCGGTCCCGTGGAGCCAAGGGGCCCCCAGTTGGGACCACGGATCCAGAAGGACACGGGAAGCAGCACTTGTCTTCATCACTCTCCTGGCCATTTGGTGAGAGGATGGAATGAGTCTCTTCCTGGAGGACCTTAGAAGCAGCCAGACTTCTCCATGTGGTCTAGCAACAGCTCTAAGCAAAAAGAAGCAGCAACACCCTGCGTTTCTGATTTCTGGTTGAAAGGAAAATAGAATCATTGGCTTCTTGCCCTGGGCTGAAAGACAGGCATTTGCCTAATCTTGGCTTTCTTATACTCTTCCTACCAGGTAAGAGTAAACTTACTCAGCTTTTACACCGATCATCACAAAACACTAAACGTATTTTAAGGCAAACATAGATTTGGAAGAAAAAAAGAAAAACAGTTCCATGTGATCAGATCAGATCAGATCAGATCAGTCGCTCAGTCGTGTCCGACTCTTTGCGACCCCATGAACCGCAGCACGCCAGGCCTCCCTGTCCATCACCAGCTCCCGGAGGTCACTCAGACTCGCATCCATCGAATCAGTGATGCCATCCAGCCATCTCATCCTCTGTCGTCCCCTTCTCCTCCTGCCCTCAATCCCTCCCAGCATCAGAGTCTTCTCCAATGAGTCAACTCTTCGCATGAGGTGGCCAAAATACTGGAGTTTCAGCTTTAGCATCATTCCTTCNTCCATCCCAGCTGGCCAGGCCCCTGTCGCTAGAGTCCCACTTGCCTCTGTCTCCCACCTCTCTGGCCTCCTGGCCCTCCTCCACCGCAGCTGGAGCCCCACACTCAGCATCACGTCCAGTTACGTCCTACCCACCTTGCATCTCCCTTTCTCGCTAAGCACACCATCCGACCTACCAAGTCACCAGGACTTCACCACCTCTCCTTCGGCCAAGTCTACCTCCTAAGGTCCACCCTGCAACCCGCCCAGCGCTTCTCCAACCATAAAGCTCCGATGATGTCTGACTCCCCTCTATCTTCTAGTTTATAAGACCATCTTCTAAAGAAGCATTTTTGAGAAACATAAAAGCCTAAACAAGATCTGTTAAATGTGCATCTGCTGGGAATGTTTAGCCAGGCACCTAGAATGTAACCCGTCCTTCCAAACCCTTCCTCACCCCTTCACGCCTGCCTCCTCCGTCCCCAAAGCATGTTGCGCCCTGGGTGCTTCCAGTTCATTCTCCCGTTTTCTCACTCATTCCCGCAGGGTCACTCGCTCACTGTGACACGGATGCTCACGCATGAAATAGGAATTAAGTTGACATAGTCTAGAGAAGTGAAAGTCACTCAGTCGTGTCCAGCTCTTTGCCACCGTGGACTGGATAGTCTGTGGCATCTTCCAGGCCAGAATCCTAGAGTGGGCAGCCTTTCCCTTCTCCAAGGGATCTTCCCCACCCAGGGATGGAGCTCAGGTCCCCCGTGTTGCAGGCGAATTCTTGACTAGCTGAGCCGCCAGGGAAGCCCAGACAAAAGGTTTGCACAAAGATATTCCCTCGTCTTTTGGACACTGGTGGGGGGACGTGTACAAAGGAGCACGCATGGACTTCCTCTGAAATGTGGGATTTTCTCTTCTGCAGCCAAGTTTCACCCAGTGGCTTTCTGCGTCCACCTTCTGATAAGACAAAGGGAGGCCAGCCCTCAGCCCAGGCGCACACAGGCCTCCAGAAATGGTCTGCTCCCTTGCGGCCCGTGTCTGCGTGGGCGAGTCCAGCCAGTGCTACCGGTCCTGAGCTCAAACGGTTTTCCACCACTGCCCCATGCGTCTCCTCATTTGTTCGCTCTGACTGATGAACAAAGTGAATCCTCTAGATCTGTGCCATTTATTCTTTCCAGAAACAATTTTTCTTTCAATTTAACTGTGTTCAGATTAGTTCAGTCCCTCAGTTCTGTCCGACTCTTTGCAACCCCATGGACCGCAGCATGCCAAGCTTCCCTGTCCATCGCCAACTCCCAGAGTTTACTCAAACTCATGCCCATCGAGTGGGTGATGCCATCCAGCCATCTCATCCTCTGTCGTCCCCGTCTCCTCCCAACTTGAATCTTTCCCAGCATCAGGGTCTTTTCATTTTTTTTGGGGGGGGGTGGGTTTCATATTTATTTTTTTAACTTAATTTAATTTAATTTTTTAACTTTACAATAATCAGGGTCTTTTCAAATGAGTCAGTTCTTCGCATCAGGTGGCCAGAGGACTGGAGTTTCAGCTTCAGCACCAGTCCTTCCAATGAATATTCAGGACTGATGTCCTTTAGGATGGACTGGTTGGATCTCCTTGCTGTCCAAGGGACTCTCAAGAGTCTTCTCCAACACCACACTTCAAAAGCATCAGATTTTCGGTGCTCAGCTTTCTTTATGGTCCAACTCTCACATGCATACATGACCACTGGAAAAACCACAGCTTTGACTAGACGGATCTTGGATGGCAAGTGTATCCTTTTTAATATGCTGTCTAGGTTGGTCATTGCTTTTCTTTAAATGTGTCAGTGAAACTATTTCTTAAAGCTCTGATACCCTTCCCATGTCCATCAGTAAACTAAGGGCCACCTGCAATCTTCGCAGGGACCCAGGGGTCATGGGAGCGCGGTTCCTGTCCTTTGCTCCGTGTGCCCTGAACGCCCGTGGGTGTGAAGGTCACATGGGTTTTTGTGAGCCGATGCCTTCTGTCTGTTTTTCACCACCTCTTGTCCTTTTTCTGACTCACACACGCTCTCCTCGTGGCCTCTTTCTCTTCTGTTTTTAGTGTGCTGCCCACTCTACAGAGAATCCAGAGTCCAGAGAAATAGGACTGTGGATGCCGAAAACGAGTCTAGTGGTTTCACTAAACTTGCAGTTTTACAAAACTGCAAGACCTTCTCAGAGCCAGGACCTCAGTGGCTCCGTTGGCTCTCTTTCTTCAGGGCTCAGGAGCCAGGGGCTGACTGCTGAGAGGAAAACTTTGGCCTGTCACGATACCTTAAAATTTCAGGGAGAAAAAAAAAAATGTCGTGTGATGAATCAGGACAGCAGACACAGCCCTATGCTTCCAAAAGTTTTCTGTTTGAGAGTCTTAATGTGTATTTACACATATATTTAAAATATTAATATTTAAAATGTAATTAAAAGATTTAAACTCATTTTAATACTAAAGGGAGGCAAACAGTAATGCCCGTCTGAGTCATCCAAGCTCTTTAGAGGATGGGGTGGGGGTAAAATTCATTAATATTAAGAGCAATCTTGAGACACCTCATCTGGTTATTGGAGACACCCAATGGGGAGATGATGTAAAGCGCAGGAGAGAGCTTCGGGAAGCGCCAGGGCAGAAGTCTGAATCCTGCGGCAGCCAGCAGGGTCCAGGAGGAATCCCGGGCAGGAGGGGCACCGCCTCTTGTCCAGGACGGCGTTTCTCAGCCTCCGCGCTGCTGATGTTCCAGGCAGAGCATCTGTGCGGTGGGGCCTGTCCTGTGCCTTGAAGCCTGTTGAGCAGCATCGCTGGCCTCCGCCCTGAGATGCCTGGAGCAGCCCCCTCCCCACGTGTAGTAATCAAAAGTGTCTGCACACTTGGCTGGCGGTCCCGTGGAGCCAAGGGGCCCCCAGTTGGGACCACGGATCCAGAAGGACACGGGAAGCAGCACTTGTCTTCATCACTCTCCTGGCCATTTGGTGAGAGGATGGAATGAGTCTCTTCCTGGAGGACCTTAGAAGCAGCCAGACTTCTCCATGTGGTCTAGCAACAGCTCTAAGCAAAAAGAAGCAGCAACACCCTGCGTTTCTGATTTCTGGTTGAAAGGAAAATAGAATCATTGGCTTCTTGCCCTGGGCTGAAAGACAGGCATTTGCCTAATCTTGGCTTTCTTATACTCTTCCTACCAGGTAAGAGTAAACTTACTCAGCTTTTACACCGATCATCACAAAACACTAAACGTATTTTAAGGCAAACATAGATTTGGAAGAAAAAAAGAAAAACAGTTCCATGTGATCAGATCAGATCAGATCAGATCAGTCGCTCAGTCGTGTCCGACTCTTTGCGACCCCATGAACCGCAGCACGCCAGGCCTCCCTGTCCATCACCAGCTCCCGGAGGTCACTCAGACTCGCATCCATCGAATCAGTGATGCCATCCAGCCATCTCATCCTCTGTCGTCCCCTTCTCCTCCTGCCCTCAATCCCTCCCAGCATCAGAGTCTTCTCCAATGAGTCAACTCTTCGCATGAGGTAGCCAAAATACTGGAGTTTCAGCTTTAGCATCATTCCTTCTAAAGAAATTCCAGGATTGATCTCCTTCAGAATGGACCATGTGAACTCCAAGTGAACTGTAAGTGGACATCACTGAATTTATTTCTGTATTGTCTCACAGAGGGTAAGATATTCAAGGATGCTTTCAAATCCGGGCGATCTCAGTTGCCCACCTCTGCTGAGCTCGGCTCTGTCCCAGGCCGTTTGATTCCCCCCAAAGCTCCACGTCTTTATTCTGTTTCACAATTAACTAGTACCATAGAACGAGGTGTATCGCCAGCTTGAGAAAGAGCTTTTAGAAATCAATTTTTAAAAATACACAATTTACCAGGAAAACAAAGACCAAGAGGTAAAAAGAGTTCTTTTTTTTAAATTAATTTATTTATTTTAATTAGAGGTTGATTACGATATTGTGGTGGTTTGTGCCATACATTCACATGAATCAGCCACGGGTGTACATGTGTCCCCCATCCTGAACCCCCCTCCCACAACCTCCCCATCTCATCCCTCAGGGTCATCCCAGTGCACCAGCCCTGAGCACCCTGTCTCGTGCATCGAACCTGGACTGGCGATCTGCTTCACAAATGGTAATATACATGTTTCAAAACTCAGAGTTCTTTAAAGCCAATAAACATCTAAACAAAAGGCTCGGTGTTACTCACAATTTTAAAATGCTAATCAAAATAACGTTTAGCTATCCATTTTCCACTTGGAAAAAGTAATGAAGAGTTTCAAGACCCCCATTGTCAACGAGTATATAAAGGAGGTATTCTCTCTCTCGTGTGGTTGGGACATGTACGTTTGATACAGCGTTTCCTGGGAGAATTTGGTGATAGCTAACACGTTTTAATTCTATCAGTTTGCTGGCGGGATAATCCACTATGAGAAATTTACCCTGAAGTCATACAAAAAACAGTAAGTATATGGAGAGTCACAACAGCTTTCAAAAACAAAGCAAAATGGGAAACAACTAAAAACATTTAGTATCATGGGAACACCTGAGTAAACTGAGGTGTGGGCAGGACAGCAGAAGGCTGCTGGGAAGATAAGGACCCCAGGAGACTGGGAGCTGGGAGGGCAAGTCCCCGTCAAGAAGGAGAACTTAAATATTATTAAAAAGGAAGGATGTATCCACGTTTCCACTCAGGCAGCAGAAGATGGAGGTGCTGGGCACAGATACACTCTTTCTCCACAGTCAAACTGTTCAAGAATGATTATCCTGGGTTTCCCTGGTAGCCTAGTTGTTAAAGAGTATGTATGCCTGCCAGTGCAGGAGAGTTGGGTTTGATCCCTGATCCAGGAAGATCCCATGGGGCAGAATAAGTCCGTGAGCCACAACTAGTGAAGCCCATGTACTTGGGAGCTGGTGCCCCACAACACAAGAAGCCACCACAACCAGAAGCCCCTCAGGCAGCAACGAAGACCCACAACAGCCAGAAATGAAACAAATCATTCTTTAAATTATATTTAAAAAGAGTGATTATCCCTGGAGTCAGAGGAGACTTCCTGGACTATTTTCCTTCGATCACATAGATTTATTTCTTTTACATTTAAAATGAATTATTTGGGCTTCCCTGGTGGCTCAGCGGGTAAAGAATCCACCTGCAATGCGAGAGACCTGGGTTCGATCCCTGGGTTGGGAAGATCCCCTAGAGAAGGGAAAGGCTACCCTCTCCAATACTCTGATTTGGAGAATTCCTTGGACTGCATAGTCCATGAGGTCTCAAAGAGGCAGACACAACGTAGATTTATTTCTTTTACATTTAAAATGAATTAATTTAAAATGACAAATCAAACCAACTGAATAGCAAAGGGGGCAGATGGTGGATGAAGACAACCTCACACCAGGATTTCCTAAGTGGTTCCACATGGAACACCAATGTCACCAGCAAGGTGGTGCCCTTTTCTGTCTCGGATGTTGACTAAAATTATGTGCAACTTGAGAGCTGAGAGTTAAGTTTTATTTGGGGCAAAATGAAGACTGCAGCCCTGGAAGCATCTCAGATAGCTCTGAGAGACTGCTCCCAAGGGGCAGTGGGGGAAGGTCAATATATAAGGTTTTGGTGAAGGGGGAGTTCAGTACCATGAAGCATTCATTTCGCAAAAGGCTTTGTGTTAGTTATGAGGCTCTGATGTCACCATGAAGGGATTTAGCGCTTCTCTAGATATGAGGAGATGCAAGGGTTGAGATCATAAAATCTGTTCCTAAAAACATCCAACTATCTATAAAGAACTGTCCCACCAGATTCCCTGAGCACAGGGTGCCTCAGTCTGCACTGAGCTCCCTCAAGGGTTGTTGAAGGTCAACAGCTAGAGCAGCCTGGGGTCCAGTCTCTGCAGAGGCAGACGGCAAGTGCCTTTGCTGTTCAGTCATTGGCAATGCTCTTGGTAAGTGCCAATTTGAAGTTGACACAGATCAGGATGGGCAGGCTGGCATAGAGTGGCAGGTCCCTGCAGCAAAGGGTGGCGTGCTCCCCTGCTGGTGGATCTCACACCCAGGGCTGCGTACCTAAGAGGCTTGTGTCCCTTTCCCTACAGAGTAAAGGCCCCAGGGCCAGAAAGAGAGCCCGTGTTCTGTGTGTGTCCCCCGTGGGTGGGAAGCAGTAGGTCATTAACAGGAAGGCGCTGTCTCTGCTCATCCTCTGTAAGTAGAGAAGACAAGCCAGGCGACACTGATATTTAGTGATGCTTAACTACACAGCTGCCTTTGCAAGGCTCCAAGCTCCTTCTTGGTCATGCCTGCCTGCATGCATGCTAAGTCGCTTCAGTCATGTCCAACTCTTGTGACCCCATGGACTGTAGCCCACCAGAATCCATGTGATTCTCCAGGCAAGAATACTGGAGTGGGTTGCCATGTCCTTCTCCAGAGGCTCTTCGAAACCCAGGGATCGAACCTGCATCTCTTACCTCTCCTGCTTGGGAGGCGGGCTCTTTACCACTAGCGCCACCTGGGAAGCCTAGTCTACACCTTTGGGGCCTGTAAATCTGATCTGACCTCTATGCTTCCTGGACGCAGAGCTGGCTGGTCTCCAGCACTTTAAAGGCTATTTCTATAAAGTACCAAATTGCTGTTTCCTCCGGGAAGGCAGAGCAGACAGCCGCCCAACTGGAGAGCCCAGTGCTTCTGTTTCTCTGTATTAAAATTAACTTTAAATGACACATTGATTCCAGTCCTACGAAATTTAGCAAACAGAGCATTGCATTTGAATACATTATAATAATCAAGCTCCCGTGTTTGAATTAAAGCTTTTTATTGCATGATTTGACTGAATACTGTAAAAACCTCATTAATTTCTATGCCACTAATTTGTAATTTGTGATAAAGCATGAGCAAGGGTGGTGGAGGGAGAAGGGAGAAGAACCCTGACTGAAGTTGTTTTTTTTTTTTTCACTGAAAATCTTTTTTCATGAAAGTGCAAATCAGCACTGTAAACAAGGTTGCAGGGGGTCTGATTTGAAATACTTAAGAAAATAAACTTTTCAAATACCTTTTAGAAGCATCATTTACATGCATACAATTTATATGCTAATTACAAATCATTCCAGTCTATTCACTAAAGTAATTCCCTTGAGAACCTCAGCTGGGCTTTTGCTTTTTCTTTCTTTCCCTATTTTCTTTTCTTTTTTTTTTTTGGCCTGGGTTAAGTTTACTATTATGCTTGAAAGTTACTAAATGTGTGTCCCAACATGCTTTATAATTTAAATGGGCTTTGTGTAATTAATTTAAATTAGTAAAATTTCACTGCAGTTTCTGTTGCTTTTTTCTCTTGCATTCTAATTCGATTCTAAGATGTACAGAAAGTGCTTCTCCCCAAAAGGAAATTCTCAGTAGCAGTGGTGGAACTAACTTGACCGAGCAGAGAGAGAAAAGAAGGAGGTTTGGACTCCAGAAACGTAGTCACCGTGCTGCAACTGGAACTATTTAATAGATTTTGCAAGAATGCTTTGCAGTTAAGAGTGGGATGTGTGTGCACTCAGAAACGACTGATCACCCCGTATCACCCTGTCCCCTGGACTGTGGCACCCCAGGCTCCTCTGTCCATGGGATTCTCCAGACAAGAACACTGGAGTGGGCTGCTGTGCCCTCCCCCAAGGGATCTTCCTGACTCAGGAATCGAACCCGCGTCTCTCCTATCTTCTGCATTGGCAGGCAGGTTCTTTACCTCATTACCTGGGAAGCCCCTCTCTGAGTGGGCCTGATAAGCTTGATAAATACTGGTGTATACTTTGCACAATGAATAAAGTTGTCATCCTGGTGCAAGTTTTACATCCCCCAGTCATTTACCGTCTGAAGTCACATCTGTATTCACGTCAAGGATTTTGCCTCGCATCCAGAGTTATGATGGTCCCTGGGCCAGAAGTAAATGAAGTCAAATATGTAGGTCATAACTGCACAACAAAATAGACTTCTGAATAGCCGGATGGAGACAGAACAATCGGGAGGTGTGTCTGCCCTATCTCTCCAGACGCCCCTGTAGGGTGTGTGTGGGGGGGGCGGGGAAGGTGAGTCGTAAGAAGGAGGAGCAGAGGATGGCCTGGCTTTGCTGGGGAGACACAGGCCTGATGCAGACTCAGCTGAGAAGCTTGTCTTTCCCCAATTTATTTAGTTTGCTAATTGGGTTACAAAATAAAATTCAAGCCATGTAAATTATGCATTGCATTGCTCTGCATATACCTTTAGGTGGTAAGGTAATTAAGCCCAGGAATGCTCACCAGAGGAAGGCTGTTGTTCACAGAATCTAGCAGATGCCTTGGAATTTCAGTCTTACGCAACATAATTATTCTTATGTGAAATATAATTAATGAAGAAAACGCCTCAGATGTGTGGGCTAGGAAGGCAAATATAACCATCCTTTATTGTGCCTTCAAGGTTAGAATTATTATAGCACTTATAATTTTATTATAATTACCCATAATGAGACTCCACACATGTGATGTAGTCGACATGCTTTCGACAATAGAAGTTTTCAAGATGCCTCATTAAGTATTTTAGTATATATTTATGTGATTTTTCACTCCGCCTCCCGGTTTTGGTGGCAACACAGCCCATGTAAAAGCATATGTACAAACTTTAATAAAAAGCGCCATCATTAAAGATCATAAAATGATTACAATGAATAGATATTAAGATGTCACAGCTGCCTAAGCCACCCCTTTATGTACTCCCGTGCTGAATTGTTTTATGACCTAACATAAACCTATTAAACTACTGGTAATAAAGGATTGTAATTAGTGATAAAACCTTGTTGCTTAGTGAGCCAAGACAGGCATCCTTACTTTGAATTTTATTGAAAGTAATCAAGATGGACCTTCAGCAATGTCAAATAACAGTGCAGAGCAAGCTTGTGCTCTTTTTCAGGGGCACCGTCGATCAACCTCTCTGGGGTTTCCGTCTCGATTTTTTTCAGTTGGATTTTGTGTTGTTTTTATCTTGTTTGTAAACACCAGGTGCCGGAGGAAGCATTCCAAGGCAGAGAGGAGCTGGCAAGCGGACTGTCTTGCCCTCTGAACGGCGAGGTCCTGGGGTCCCGGCTCCTAGAGCTGGTCAGATGCAGCTCTGGTCTGGTTCTGTCCCCCGCAGCTGGGACCACTGCCGAGGGGAGACACCCAGGCCTTCAGGTGCTGGTCAAGAGAGAGGAAGCCGTGCAGAGAACAGGACGGAACTGTGACCTTCTTCGGCTATCACCTCACACTAACGTTTCTCCTGGTCAGCCTCAGCCAAACGTGAACTTGGCTTCCACCCTCACAAGGGCCTCGCTCTAAGCTCCACGCCCCCCTGGGCCTCTCCACACTGTGCGCCCGCCTCCGGGAACACAGTCCTGATGCCTGTGTGCGCAGGAGACTGCCTCTCCGTATTCTCCGGTGGAGGGAACATCCACAGCTCTCCAGATGCGAATTTCCCATCTGCCCTTCAAATTTCAGGGCAGGGCCCATGACCAGGGGGCGGGAGCCTGGAGGATGTCTTTGTAAAGCCTCAGGAAGGGGCAGGACAGAGCTCCCTGGGGGCGCCCCTGGCCTTGATCTCCCGGCTCTCAACCTGTAGCCCTCCAGAGGACAGTGCGTCTGAGAGGCCTTCCCTGAATTTTTAAAGTGACCTGGAGACCCAGCCCTTCCCTGTGCACCTAAGCATGTATCTGAGCAAAGACCTTAGTGCGCGTGTCCCCACTGGGCCTGGCAGCCTGCTGCGCTTGGGTAGACCAGTAGGCAGACTTCAGTCACCAGAAATCCACTCCCTGTTGGTGGACACTGCATGCTGGGGGATAACAGAGCCTGGGCTGAAAAACGCACCAAGAACACCCAGACCTGCTGGAGGACGAGGGGCTGGTGAGGGGCCGGGGCTCTGCCCGAGCTCCGGCAGAGCCGACCAGCACAGACCTCAGTCCTAACCTTTCCCTGGGGGCCTCAAGGGCCCCACACCCAGAGGCGGGGAGCGAGGGAGGCAGGCCTGAGGAGCAGGGCAAAAGCAGAGGCCCCGTAAAACTGACCCGATGTGAGCTAGAAGAGTTGCTGAGTTATAAACAAGGAACCGGTGAGGCACCAGGCAGACGGCAACATTGAATGCATCCTGATGCTTCTCTCTTTTCTTTTTGCCCCTTCAAGCTGTTTGATTGCTTTTTAAAATTTTTTACTAGAGGATAGTTGATTTTGGAGAAGGAAATAGCAACCCACTCCAGTATTCTGACCTGGAAAATCCCATGGGCGGAGGAGCCTGGTGGGCTGCACCCCGTGGGGTCGCAAAGAGTTGGACACGACTGAGTGACTGACACACACACAGTTGCTTCCCAGTGTTGTGTTAGCTCCATGTGTACAGCGCAGCGGTTCAGTGACGCACATCAGTTGTTACTCAGTCACTCAGTCGTGTCCGACTCTTTGCGAGCCCATGGACTGCAGCAGGCCAGGCTTCCCTGTCCCTCACCATCTCCCAGAGTTTGCTCAAACTCATGTCCACTGAGTCAGTGATGCCACCCAACCATCTCATCCTCTATCATCCCCCTTCTCCTCCTGCCTTCCGTCTTTCCCAGCATCAGGGTCTTTTCCAATGAGTCAGTTCTGCATATCAGGTGGCCAGAGTACTGGAGCTTCAGCTTCAACATCAGTCCTTCCAATGAATATTTAGGGTTGATTTCCTTTAGGATTAACTGGTTTGACCTTCTTATATCATTACATATAATCATTCTTTTTCAGATCTTTTACCCATATAGATTTTCACAGAACACTGAGTATAGTTTCCCGTGATATGGTAGATCCTTGTTGATTACCTGTTTTCTGTATAGTAGTGTGTTTCTGTTAAACCCAATCTATTAATTTGTCCCTCCCTCTTTTCTCTTTTGGTAACCATAATTTTGTTTTCTAAGTCTGTGAGTCTGTTTCTACATCTGTGAGTCAGTCCGTAACTCCCTGCAATGCAAGAGATCCAGGTTTGATCCCTGGGTCGTGAAGATCCCCTGGGAGAATGAAATGGCCACTCACTGCAGTATTCTTGCCTGGAAAATCCCGTGGACAGAGGAGCCTGGCGGGCTTCAGTCCATGGGGTCTCAGAGAGCTGGACACAACAGAGTGGATGCATGCTCTCCTACACTGCAGGAAGATGCCATTTTTTAAAGTCAGATTCCACATATGAAGGATATCATGTGGCCAGAGTCTTCTACAGACTTGGGAAGGGCTGGGATGAGGGCTGGAGAGGTCCCTCCTTCTGAGCCTAATTCCGTTTTATCATGAGCAGGATGCGTGCTTTCTCGGTGGTGCTGTCCTGGCAGTGTCGTCTCAGAGAAACTCTAAAATGAAACCAGAGCACACCCATGTTCCCCTAAATGTCAGCCTGGTGGCAGAATCTCCCATCACTTGACATCTATGTGAAATCCGAGGACCCTGAGGTTGATGGCTTTTGCCAGCAACTCAGAAAGACTGCACATGTGTTCTCTTTTTTATCTTAAATGTATCTGGAGTTGCAGGGCTAAATACGTAAGCTATAGCAGTTGGTCAGCTTTTAAGCTACTTGAAGAAAGGTAAGCATCTGCATTGGCAACCCAAAATACCAGCTGTAAGCTGACAAGTAATTAAACCAGCATATCTGTAACAACTGTCAGCTCTTTTTTCTGGCAACTTGGACGTAAACCAAAAGCAAGAAAACTAAGGGTGAAAAAAGGAAAGAGCATGAGAGAGCTTTGACTGTAGAGGACCACTGCTGGGCTGTCCACGGGGCAGGTTAGCAGACCTGCCTGGGCTTTTAAGAGGCTGGTGGGGGCAGCTCAGTGGGAAAGAATCTGCCTGCCAATGCAGGAGACCTGGGTTTGATCCCTGGGTTGGAAAGACCCCCTGGAGAAGGAAATGGCAACCCACTCCAGTATTCTTGCCTGGAGAATCCCATGGACAGAGGAGCCTGGCGGGCCACATACAGCACGTAGGAGTCGGACACAGCTTAGCAACTGAGTCTGCATGCGCACAGTCTGACTGGAAGGGCCAGGGCTCCCTTTACCAATTATCAGCAGGAAAAAAAGCTTCAAATAAGGTGCACATCTGAGCTCTGCCACCCCACGGACATTTCCCCTGGAGGGGTCCCAAGGTGGGCCCTGGTAGGGGCAGGCAGCACCCTCCTGGGGCAGCTCCTGAGGTCTGATGCTTCACTATTCATGGTCTGGACAAAACCTCCACCCTCCGTCTTCTGCCCACCACCCCGGTCCAGACGGTGACACACAGTACGCACTCTGGCAAGATCTCTGTTCACGTGGGGATACTCTGTGTCTACAGATACACAGGCCAGGCTTGGAGCTCTCAAGGGTTCTCAGGGACTGGGAAACAGTAAGTCCAGCGGTGAGCAACCCACCTTTCTGGGCTGGAGGCTGCAGTTAATGGACTGCCCTGCCCATCCCCTCAGCTTGACCCCTTCTTTGTGCAGAACCTCATCTGCTTGATGCATTTGAAAGTCATGCAGTGGGGACCCCAAGCCTGCCTTGAGACAGTTCCCTGCTTTCTAAGATAAGTTGGCGGTTTTGTGACTCTGCCATGGGCCCTGTGAAGACGGGAGAACCAGCCCAGGTCAAGAGTCTGGCTTTCAGGGCATGAGGGCTCAGGCTCCATTCACAGACACACAATGACATCCTTCATCATGACCAGCCTGATGGCAGACACCGCCGCACCGCGCACTCAGCGTGAAAAGAGCAAGCAC
>SJYM01005446.1:60-13828 GCA_006410775.1 Tragelaphus imberbis | reverse complement strand
GGTTCTCAGGGACTGGGAAACAGTAAGTCCAGCGGTGAGCAACCCACCTTTCTGGGCTGGAGGCTGCAGTTAATGGACTGCCCTGCCCATCCCCTCAGCTTGACCCCTTCTTTGTGCAGAACCTCATCTGCTTGATGCATTTGAAAGTCATGCAGTGGGGACCCCAAGCCTGCCTTGAGACAGTTCCCTGCTTTCTAAGATAAGTTGGCGGTTTTGTGACTCTGCCATGGGCCCTGTGAAGACGGGAGAACCAGCCCAGGTCAAGAGTCTGGCTTTCAGGGCATGAGGGCTCAGGCTCCATTCACAGACACACAATGACATCCTTCATCATGACCAGCCTGATGGCAGACACCGCCGCACCGCGCACTCAGCGTGAAAAGAGCAAGCACCGAGGAGCCCGTCAGACCTGAGGTATCCCTGGTTGCAGCGAGACGGGACAGTTCTCAGGGACACTTTTAAACATTTAGGCTGATTTATTTACTCTCTCTCGACGCCACTGAAAGCCCCCAACGTGTGAAGGAAAGCACAGCATAGTCGTTCAGGATCTGACTGCAAAAAAGGACGGATGTTTTCCTTTTAAAACCTCCTAATACCTTCACTGGAGAAGGCAATGGCACCCCACTCCAGTACTCTTGCCTGGAAAATCCCATGGGCAGAGGAGCCTGGTAGGCTGCAGTCCACGGGGTCACTAAGAGTCGAACACGACTGAGCGACTTGACTTTCACTTTTCACTTTCATGCATTGGAGAAGGAAATGGCAACCCACTCCAGTGTTCTTGCCTGGAGAATCCCAGGGACGGTGGAGCCTGGTGGGCTGCCATCTATGGGGTCACACAGAGTCAGACACGACTGAAGTAACTTAGCAGCAGTAGCAATACCTTCACAGTCTCTTATGTCCGAATGGACGCTTAAGATGTGTTGATTTCCAAGTAGTCAAACTAGGAATTACTTGCCAGTCTTGGGAACACAGACCCCTGATCCGAGGCCTCAGCACACACTCTGTTTCTGCTTTTCTTGATGAGAAGTGTCACAAGCAAACACTTGAACTGAAAAGCAGACATAAACGAGGGTCTGAGGCTCCAGAGCAGACCCGCCTCCTGAGGATGGCATCTTCGCGGATACGCTGGGAGATCGCACTCCGGCTGTTCACGTTACGTGGCTCAGACTGCAGCTCTCCTGGTGGACGGTCAGATGTGCCTGGGCAGAGCAAGTCGTCTGTGCTGGATTTATTTCAGTGGACTCCCCCTCTCCTGGTTTCCAGAGAGTAAGCCCTGGCCCTCCAGACACTGTGAGAACCGCCAGGTATGGGCGAGGTCACATCCACAGTGGAGAGAGGAATGACCAGCCCCGCTGCGCTGTCTTTTGAACAAGTCGATGCAGACAGAAGCAAATAACAGTTAATTACAAATTACATTCTGGTTGGGGCCCGAGCAGGCCTACGCGCCTTGAATAACGATTGGGCCCTCGGGGTCTCACCTGACTGCGAGCCGGTGCCCAGACATAGGCTGGGTGCCTACAAGTTTCAAAACAAGCTGCTAAACACAAAAGCTTATTGGATTACAGCGATTTAGGAAAAGCGTTCAGCCCTCTCGGTAACAGCAGAATGAGGGCAGAGGGGGCTGGCTTGAGGACCGAGAGGGTCGGGCAGGAAGTCAGCTCTTGTTTGCTGACTTTGGAGAACTTGTCCCAAGTCAGGGAGGCTGTGGGCTGCTGACCTCGGCTGGCTGACCCAGGGAGGCAGACTCTGTGACAGGACTTTAGACTCAAAATCAGAGGAAGGCACTCATAATCAAATAATGCATGCCGTAAGACTGTACATTTTTTTTAAATCAGAAAAGGATTTTTATGACCATCAGTAGACTTTCTGATTTCCTGGTGATAGGGTTTTTTGATTGTTTGTTTAAACAGTAAATTAGTTTAATACATTTTTAAGTCCAATTTTAAGTTACTACACTTGCAAAAAATAAGACAATGTTGAAAACAATGAATGTCAGCGTTCAAGCATTGAAAGGACCTTGGCTTTTGTAATTCACTAGAGCAATTTCTATTCATTTAGTTGAGCTAAATGCTTATTGTTAAAGACAAAAGCCCCAGCAGTCTGACACTGAGCTCATTATGTATGTTAGAAACACGGCAATCCAAGGCCACACCGCGTGCAACAGAGCTGGAGACTGGGGGGAGGGGGGCTGGGAAGGGAGGGAGAAAGCGGGGACCCAGGGATTAAAATGCAGAACACACCACTCTCCTCAATAACTTCCCATTTAGGCCTGATTAAAACTTCAAAACAAAGCTGGTTGGAAGCATCAGTAGAAAGATTTCTGTTGTTGTCATTAAGTGGTGGGGGTGATCATTAAACTCCAAAAAGTTTAATGGTGCCCCATCTCAGAGACCTCCAGCAGCGGGCACTCAAGTCCCAGCTGATCCTCAAAACTGCTGGAAATGCTAGAGGCCACGCTGACAAACATTTGCAGAATAGCCTTATGTAGACAGAGTGAGTTCTAGAAGATAAATTCACCTCTTTTGTTTAAATAGCACTGACAAAGAACAAGAATGAAATGTTTTGCATTGATGTCGCCACCGTAGCTGGAGGGGACACTTTTGATGGCCCTCTGAGCCCAGCACCCAAATCTCAGGTGGGCCTTCGTGCTTGGTAGGAGGAAGTCCTGCTATGGCAAGGCGACAAAAGAAAGCCTCGTCTCCTGTAACGGGCAGGACAGCCTCGCTGCACTTGGTGGTCTTCTCATGGTTACCGTCCACGTCTGGGCAAAAACATGACCATTTCTTCTGGGAGCAGAAAGTTTCGAAGTTGAGACCAAGCATTTGCACGTGAACTTCTGCAAGATAAAAGTGGTGTCGTTTCTGAGGAGAAAAACTGTATTTCTTTAGCTCATTCAAAACCAGCATGTGACAGCTTTACTCTAGACACAGAACACGTGAAGCCCAGGCAGGAGACCATCCAGACGTAGTTTAAGATGCCACAAGAATCTTGACGAGGTTACCCTGCAAAAGTTTTCCTTTCAACCTACAAAATTTGAAAGCTACTTTTTAGAAATGGCCAAACGTGTCATTAAAATAGGTAGAGAGTGTAGTTCCAACCCAAAGAAGTGAAATGAGTCGGTTTGAGGGATCCAATAGGTCTGTCCCAGTGAGACATCTCAAATTCAGCAGCAAAAACACCCGGAAAAGCTCTCACCCCAAAACCAGGGAGAAAAATAGCTGCCTCCTCCGCGTGGGGGAGAGCAGCTGTCTTATCGGCGGCCGAGTGCCACTGACGGTACCGGCAGTGACGTGGGTGATCCATCATGCCATCAGCGCCGTCAGAGACGCGAGCCCAGAGGCGGACGCTTCACCCCTGCCAGCCTCCAGCGTCCGCAGCCTCCTCTCGCCCGTCTCCCGTGAGGTCTCCGCAAAATGACAGCAAATCCATGCGGCCGGCAGTCTGCCATCATGATGCCCGGGCACACCAGGTCGTCGTGACGAGCGCGCAGGACGCGGCCTCTATCACGCGCCTTGTAGAGCCATTTACGGGGTCTCAGCCAAGACCTGCCAGGCAGGAGGGCCGGCCAGCCACCACCGTCTCCCTCTCCGGGAATTCTCCAGGGGGATGGCTCTCAGAGGCCCAGAGTTAGCAATCATGTGCTGCAAACCCACCTGATGTTACTGCAATGTGTCTACATGGTGATCAGCTCTGCAGATTTATTTATTTCTAATCTGCAGTGCAGAAATAGAGAGATACGTGAGTTAGGAGATGCTTCTGGATACTATGTAGCATTTTTTCTGGTCATCTGCTGCTTCTGCTGCTGCTGCTGCTGCTAAGTCGCTTCAGTTGTGTCCGACTCTGTGCAACCCCATAGATGGCAGCCCACCAGGCTCCTCTGTCCCTGGGATTCTCCAGGCAAGAACACTGGAGTGGGTTGCCATTTCCTTCTCCAGTGCATGCATGCCAGGTCGCGTCAGTTGTGTCCAACTCTGTGCGACCCCATGGACAGCAGCCCACCAGGCTCCCCCGTCCACAGGATTCTCTAGGCAAGAGCACTGGAGTAGGTTGCCATTTCCTTCTCCAGTCATCTGCTGCTGCCGCCGCTAAGTCCCTTCAGTCGTGTCCGACTCTGTGCGACCCCATAGACGGAAGCTCACCAGGCTCCCCCGTCCCTGGGATTCTCCAGGCAAGAACACTGGAGTGGGTTGCCATTTCCTTCTCCAATGCATGAAAGTGAAAAATGAAACTGAAGTCACTCAGTCGTGTCCAACTCTTAGCGACCCCATGGACTGGAGCCTACCAGGCTCCTCTGTCCATGGGATTTTCCAGGCAAAAGTACTGGAGTGGGGTGCCATTGCCTTCCCCGCTCCAGTCATCTAGAAAGACCTAAACCATAAAAAGACAGCCTTTTTTTTTTTTTAACACGTATGGCACTTGGGGGTAGAGACACATGGTAGCGTTTGTCCACCACCATCTTCTGCCCTGGCTCTTGAACTCCCAAGAGTGCAGGTGCCTGGCTGTGATCACCATGGACACACATAGGTGCAGTCCCTGTGCCTTACATAGGTGTTTACAGCATGAAATAAATCTCCCTTCTAAATTTTTCTAGATTGTTTTTTTTTATTATTATTATTTCTTTCTTCCATTTTTTCCTAAATCACAACAAGCTTTTCTTGGATTAAAAAAAAATTCTAGTTGACTAGTAATATAGTTCTTTCATGTATATGCAAGATCTTTTCACACCTTGATAAAATTAGCATCTATTTCAATACTAATGAATTTCCAGTGCCTGGTTAGGAATACCAGGAATGGGCTGCACGGTTGCCTGTCCTAGGAAACAGATCTGACTCCAGAGGCAAGTGAGGATTTTATTTCCGGAGAATCTAATACACGGTCCCAAACAGCATGAACGTGGCAGGGGATGTAAGTCTTCACTGGGAAAAAGGTGTCCCAAATGGGAAACTCGGGCGAATGAAAATTACAAGCAGTTTAAGGCTGGAGTTGGCTTCTGTGTGTCTTGGGCTCTCATTGGGGTTGGGGCAAATTTTCCGCACTGCCATCCTGTTCAGTGCGGGTCTGGATGGATGCCTGGGTCTGTGCTGAGATATCTCATGGTGTGCAAAGTTGAAATTGAACTTAAAGTTGCACTGGAAAAAGGAAATTTCAATATTCTACTTTCCTATGGTATTGGGAATAAGTTTGTTCTTCCAGATAAAAGTGCATCAATATATAGTAGCAACATCGGTCATGAGCTAACATCTGGACATCTACCTCGAGGGGGGCCTCATGTGTCCTCCGGTCAGTGTAGACCATGGGAGCCACCTACAGGAAGCCTTCCCAGCTACAAATTGCCAATTGCTTTCCACCTGCTCCTCTTTCCAGTGGCAGCTTCACACCACCCAAAGCAATGATCTATTAATGCTTTTCTTATTTTTAAGTTTTGAAATGTAATGAATTCCTAAATATTTGATAATACAATTCCAGAGAAAGTATTTAAAAGCCCACCACTGAAAGAAAAAAAAAATTAGGCCAAACTTCACAAAAACTGAAAAAGTGGATATTGACATTAGAGTATTGTAATTATTTCCCACTTTTTAAATATGAACTAGCATCTGTTTTTTGCAACGCGCAGTTATACGCTCATGTACTACCTTAAAGTCTGCCATGTATGTGCAGAGGCAAGGATTTACAAAAATGAGAAAACGGAGTGAAATACTTCCTTCAATAGTTAAAAGTTTGAATAAATTATAAATGTATAAAATTATAATTATGAATAAACCATAAAAGTATTTCCACCCATAGAAACACACCATGAGCGATGCCTGGCAATGCGTGGCTTACCTACCCCTCAAGGGCATCTTGCAAACATTATTTGCCTTAGGCAGATTTCAGCCCAAAGGAACGTCACAGATTCAGGATGGAGCTCAGGAGAGCACGCGAAGTGCTCAGGCTGTTTGTTCCAAAGCGACGCTGAGCCACCGACAGGGGGGCTAAGGCTATACCTGTGCTCCTCAGGGAGAAGCCACGGCCCTTGGGTGGGGAGCGGACAAGTGGACAAGAGTGAGGACTGCTTCTTGGCAAACACACGGTGAAGTCATGTTGCCTTGGTTGGATGTTCGCGATGCTTGTAGAAACATAGGAACAACTTAGTCACAGGGAGACCATGGAAGACAGGAGTATTCTGCAAACCCAGTGCTTGCCGGAACGGAAGAGCCAGGGCAGAAGATGGTGGTGGGCAAACGCTGCCGTGTGTCTCAAACCCCAGAAGCAAGGACAATGCTGAGTCCAGCAGGGCCCTGTCTTGACCCCTGACCTTTAACCTCTGCTCCCCTCCATACCCTGTGTTAACTGAGGTATTGAGTTATTTACCGAAAAAAGGAACTGGGAGTTCTCTTAACCATAGAAGGGAAGGAGCATGTCAAGCCTGATCGCACACCTTGCTTGGATTCCCTGGGAGCTGAGAGGCCCCCCTTCCAACAGGACCCCTGTCTGATTTCTGAGGGCTGGGACAGCCTTCCAGGAGGGGGGCTTCTCCATGGGACACATGTGTCCAACCGTGACAAACGGAAGGAGCACGCAAGAGCACTGCCTTTAAAAACACTAGGAATTCCCTGCAACGGTGGCACCACAGAAAAGGGGAGACCATCACCACAGGGTCCCAGTGCAGACACGGGATGAGCGCCACGAAGCTGCGTCCGCTCTAGAGTGAGCCTAGCCCAGGACTGCTCCGTCTCCTGCGGAAGAGTCTACATGATTCTCCTTAGCGATGTAAACAAAACTGAGCTAAGACATTATCCTGGGCGGACTTGATAACCGATATAGCTTTAAGCGAACCCAGGTCATACCTGAGACTGACTCTGTCTCATTGAAAACAAGTCTCTGTTCTACACATTAGGACTCTGTGCCATCAGGCCAGAACATTCAAATGCATGATCAAACTGATTTGAAACAATGAACCATTTCAGAGCACGTTTCCCCAAAGTGCAGGACGCAGGAGGGCAGGGCAGCCAAAGTGAGCGCCCTGGGTGCCCAGCAGGTGGTGGAGGTGTGAGCCACACGCGTGCACTCGGGACCCTGGTGACAGAGTCTTAAGACTCCACCCCAAAGTCCCATCACCATCTCTGGGGCTGGTCTTCCACACAGACATCTGTTTTTATGTGACCGCACCGCTGGCTGGCAGCTCAGGATGTGAACGCACTGATCGCCCAACTGGGTGTCTGTGGGTACCTTCCATCCTGCATCTCCTTCCTCCCTGGTCCTTACTCACAAATTGTCCACTGAGCCCCACTTTGCCTCCAGGAGGGCTGCAGACTGTCAACCACATTATGGGAAATGGATGGTGTCAGTCCTTTCTCAGGACAAAAGATCAGAGCAAAAACAAGGAAATCCAAGCCGGGACCTGCAGGAAGAGAAAGCCTCTAATTTGGTTTGCTAAGCTCTGTCTCTGTTTTGAGAATCAGGTTTCCCATTCAAAACGGGTGTGCACTCACCTCAAGGATCCAGACTCCGCCCAAACTGCGTGAGTAAAAGCCGGTGTGCCACAGCTGCCGAGCCTGCGCTCCAGAGCCTGCGCTCCTCAAAGAGAAAAGTCACCGAAATGGGTTCCCAAACGAGGGGCAGCCCCCACTTTCTGCAACTAGAGAAGGCCTGCGTGTGCCAACGAAGACCCAGTGCAGCCAAAGATAAATAAATAAAAACGAAAACCTCTTGACTTTGGACCAATGCAACTGGTATTGGGGAGAGTCCCAGATTTGGGACAAAAACTGGCTACGGTATCCAGGGTTTCGCCTCATGCCTGCCTTTCCCTCAACCTTGGGCTTCTCAAAGTTTTCTTTAAAAATTATTTCAGCGCACTCGAGAGAGCAGAGAGCACGCCTGGGAAGTCAAGAGCAGATACTGCATTCCACGGGTCATGAGGCTTTGCCCCAAAAGGTAAGAGTCTCACACGGGTGTTTTAGGGGATCGTAGAGTCCTGACTACAAGGACATTTGGGCGCTGGTTCTTCTGGGTCACTTAGCACCAGACACTAATGATGTCCAACTGTCTGTGACTGTTCTAGGGTGTCTGTGCGTGGGCCAAAAACAAGTTGGCAACTTTGTCCATAAAAGGTCAGAAGGTACATCCTTCCAGTTTTGGGGTCACCTACAGTCCCCGAAACCAAGACTCAGGTCTGCCTGGTGCGGGAGCATCGCTGGGCAGTGAGCACCATAGGCTTCATCTGCAGAAAGAGCCGAGGCTGCACCCAGCCCACAGGCCATGGTCCACGACCCCTGGTCCTGCACTGAACCCCCACCTCCAGGGCCGCCCCAGAAACGCCTCTCCTCGCAGCCGAGTCCAACACTTCACTCCAGCCTCCCCTTTCAGACCTCGCTCTTTATCTTCATCTCTCCCCGAGTCTGTTGGGGAACAGACTTACTTGCTTCAGCAATAGATTAGTCATAAGATTAGTCTCTATTTCTTTAGTTTTAACCCAGAAGGCTTCCCTGGTGGCTCAGACAGTAAAGTGTCTGCCTGTAATGCGGGAGACCCAGGTTCAATCCCTAGACTGGGAAGATCCCCTGGAGAAGGAAATGGCAACCCACTCCAGTGTTCTTGCCTGGAGAATCCCATAGACTGAGGAGCCTAGTAGGCTACAGCCCACGGGGTCGCAAAGAGTCGGACACGACTGAGGGACTTCATTTTTAACCCAGAAGGTGCAGTGGAACAGCTTCGTCCTGTGTCCTGGAGACACTGAGCTTTATTGGGGTTCTCTCTCGAGATGCTTCTAATTCAAGGAAGGAAGGTAGGATGTCTGCCTGCACATGAAGAGTCAGGTGAGGGTGTGTGCAAGCGAGAGGGACCGACAGACCGGCTCAGGTGAGGAACCATCCACCCCCGAGACACAGAGAGTCAGGGTTAGTGAGACCAAGAGCTTTAATAATGATGAGAAAGTTAGAAATGCAAATATATGGAAACACCCTAAATATCCATGGACAGGTGAAAGGATAAAGAAGATGTGGTATCCATGGCCTTGGGGACAACAGGTAGCATCCACAGCCTGCAGTCACATTTCGGAGCATCTGTGCCAATCGTGGGAAGGTGAGCATGGATGGGAGTCATCCTTTTGCACCTGGTCTGTGGATCAGGGCCCTGGGGATTCTTATATATCAATTGTACCTGACTTCAATCACTCACTCCTCTCCCGAAAACTGTGTCCCTAAACTTTCTGCAGCATAAGGAGGGGAGCACATGCTGCGGACATGTTCTGAGCATCCTTGTCCTCAAGAGCCTTGAGGAACCTCACACACCCTCAGCACCTGTGAGGCATGTGACCTCGGTGCCCTGTCCACCTCCCCAGGTCCACCTCTGCTGCGGAGGCAGTGACCAGATGGCCCAGGCAGCAGGAAGCCCCGGGAAGCTGTCCCTGTGTGATCCACCTCGAAGGGCAGCGGCAGTGCCAATCACACCCCAGCCAAACCTGTGAAGCAGAGAAGTCTGGATGCTAAAGGCTTGTCAACTACAAATTGGCACACGGGCACCTGCCATCCACCTCTACCAGGGACAAATCACAAGCTGCTGCGGCCGCTGGCCTTCGACACCCCCTGAAGGAGTTCAGAGTGGAGAGCAGACAGGAGGCGCTCTGTGCTCCAGGGGAAAATCAGCAGCACGTGTCTTCAGATAGTTTTAAAGTTTCAGAAGCCAAGTTTATGAGCCCGATTTTTATATCTCCCCATATCTAGAGAAGCACTAACATCCTTCATGGTGACAACTGTTCCTTGTGACCAGCAGAGGCTTCGTGAGACTAGCAGAAATCTCTGCAAAAAAAATGTGCGTGACTGCACGGGTTAGTGACGGGTTAGTCCAGCACTTTGATTGTATTCCTCCCTGGCCAAAATCACACACATACTGACCTTCCCCCCCATGATCTCTGTGGAGCAGTCTCTCAGAGCTATCTAAGATGCTATCTCCTGAGCTGCAGTTTTCATTTTGCCCCACATAAAACTAAACTCACAACTCTCCTGTTCTGCATTTATTTCTAGGTTGACAGGCTGAAGGTTCTCGGCTGAGTGCAGGGCCCATGAACACCATCTCCAACCTGCCTGGCTTGGCAGCTCCTCTGGGCCCCCAGGGTTTCCCCAGTGGCACAGTGGTAAAGAACCTGCCTGCCAATGCAGGAGACTTGGGTTCAGTCCCTGGGTGGGGAAGATCCCCTGAAGGAAGGCACAGCAACGCGGTCTAGTATTCTAACCTGGAGAATCCCATGGACAGAGGAGCCTGGTGGGCTGCAGTCCACGGAGTCACAAAGAGTCAGACATGACTGACGTGACTCACAGCTGGGCCCCCAGCTGAATCTGAGAAGAGGGGACCTACCTTTGGTTCAGAAGTAGGGAGTGGGAAGGGGATGTAGGCAGCTGCAAATGAAAACCACAACAAAACGCACTGGGAACTGCATGCTTGTCATCGGTCGCTTGAGGCCAGGAGCCCCCAGTCCTGATAAATAACTCCAGCCTGAATACAGAGGTGAACTGGAGTGCCAAAGACTCTACAGTGGTGAGACCTGCCACCCACATGGTCTCACGACAGGAGAGGCCACGTGTGAATCAGTTGTGCAAGCGTTCCGGGCAGTGGGCCTTAGACCAGTCTGCTGTCTGAACGATTGTGAGCTGTGCACACGTGTTCCCCGCAGTGAGCTCAACTGCAAGAGGCACTCTGTTGTAACAGATCACTGACCACAAGACCCGAAGAGAATTCTCAGGACCACTACAGTCCTGGCTAAAGATCACTGTAAGGAGATATGACCCTTACAGTACTTAGGATATTTTTGTTATGGTTGTTTAAAGAGCTGTTTTCGTATCAAGGTGAAGCACCCAGTTGTTTAAAAGAAGAGCTGATTTGTTTTCAAAACATAGCTCTTCCGGGGGGCACATTTAGGTGAAAGAATCAATGTCAGGGCTGCTAGTCAATGGCCTGGGAGGGTTCAAAAGAGACTTGAGATAAAGGAGAGAGAGATGAAGTCAAGGCAGCACCTAATGCTTCTTTTGCCAAACACTCTGCCCCACCCCCCCCCCCCCAGAGAGGATGCTCATCTGATGATCAGCCACTTCTTTCCCAGGGCCCGGTGCCCATCTTTCGTCACCTCTGTGGCCCCCTATCACACCTTCAGGAAACAAGAGCCGAGAAAGCAGATAATCAATAATGAGATCAGGAGATGGTATCAGAGGAGAATGGGGCGGGGGCGCCTGCTTGGTCTGTGGAGGGCTGGCTCTCCCGGCTGCTCACTTGCAGGCAGATGAGTGTGAGGTGATAAAGTGCCAGCAGGGAGGCTCTGGGAGCAGCCCAGGAGCCCGCCTCGCCCCCGCCGGTCTCATGGGGCACGGAAGTCCCTCTCGGGGTGGACTTATGAGTGACACTTGGTGCGGAGTTCCGGGCACAGTGGCAAGTCAGGGTGCTCACGGCCGGAGACCGGGGGAGCTGTGGGGCGCGTCTCCCTGGGACAGACACGCTGCGGGCAGCCCCCGCCCCAGACGACGAGGGCTGCGTCCACACGGGCTCTACACCAGGGCGAGGGCACTCACAGGTCCTCCCCAGACACAGCCACGCTCGCCTCCGCTATCGCAGACATCTTCGGGAGGGCAGGTGGCCCCAACTTCCTTCAAGGGGCACTAGGAATACACTCTTCTTTTACGTGCTAACAAGCGTGCCCATTCCCTGGTGGCTCCGGCGGCAAAGCGTCTGTCGCATTGTAGCTGGAGATCCGGGTTCAATCCCTGGGTCCGGAAGATCTCCTGGAGAAGGACATGGCAACCCACGTCAGTATTCTTGCCTGGAAAATCCCCGTGGACGGAGGGGCCTGGTAGGCTACAGTCCATTGGGTCGCAAGGAGTCGGACACGACCAAGCGACTTCACTTCTTCAAGCACGCACAGCCTCTTTCACGTGGCCTCAGGGGCCCACCCTCTGGGATGCGGCCTGAGGCTGGGCCTGCGACGGGAGGCTGCCACGTCTCCTGCACGTGATGCTGGACACGCTCCCTTCTGGGCACCGTGATGGGCACCCAGGGCAGCAGGCGCACACACACCGCCTGTGGGACCGAGGGCCACGTTGCGCCCCTCGGTGACGTCACATGCACGCTCAGGGACACACCCCTCCCGCGCAGCGACGACCTCTTCCCCGGGCACGCGCCCCTCCCCTCTAGGACAGGGCGCCCACCCCTCCTCTGCGTGATGACTGCCTCCGGCCACCCCCACCCCCCCGGCTCTCTGTTCAAGCGTGTGTACCCAGCACGGCCTNCTAGGACAGGGAGCCCACCCCTCCTCTGCGTGATGACTGCCTCCGGCCACCCCCGCCCCCCCGGCTCTCTGTTCAAGCGTGTGTACCCAGCACGGCCTTGGTAAGGAGTCCAGCCGAGGAGATTGCAACGCACCACCTCCATCCTTTGTCTGAAATAATGTTGTACTTTGCAAATCAACTCTACTTCAATGCAATTTTTAAAAATTAGAAAACTAACGTTGGAGTTGAAGTTATTCCTACCTGACTCAGGTACAGAAAGAATCCGCCTGCAACTCAAGAGATGTGAGTGCAGTCCCTGGGTTGGAAGATCCCCTGGAGAAGGAAATGGCAACCCACTCCAGTATTCTTGCCTGGAAAATCCCATGGGCAGAGGAGCCTGGAGGGCTACAGTCCATGGGGTCACGAACAGTTGGACACGACTTAGCAACTAAACCACCACCACCAAAGTGATTAAAGAACAGAGATGCTACTTCTGTGTGTATTTTAATAGGCTCTGGAGAGCAGTGAATAAGATGGCCCTGTCACTATTGCATGCCTGCTTCCTCACTCAGTCCTGTCTGACTGTTCATGACCCCATGGCTGTAGCCTGCCAGTCTCCTCTGTCCAGGGGATTCTCCAGGCAAGAAAGCTGGAGTGAACTGTTGTGCCCTCTTACAGGGTATCTACCCCACCAGGGATCCAACCCGGGTCTCCTGCTTTGCAGGCAGATTCTTGACCATTGAGCCACCAGGGAAGCCCACCAGTTAACCTCACAATTGGCACTGTATCTTCCCTGAGACAGTCACCAAGCCCACACAGAACAGTTGCTCAGAGAGAATCAAGACACTACAAACACATACTTTTTTATTTGGTGAAAAATAATATTGTACCCAATGAGTATTCTGCATTATTTGAAATTAACATTTTTAACAAGTGAGAAGGCTAAGTCGCTCAGTGGTGTCTGACTCTTTGCGACCCCATGGACTGTAGCCCACCAGGCTCCTCCATCCACGCAATTTTCTAGGCAAAAGTACTGGAGTGGGTTGCCATTTCCTTCTCCAGGGGATCTTCCCAACCCGGAGATCGAACCTGGGTCTCCCACATTGCAGGCAGACGGTTTACCGTCTGAGCCAAGTGAGAAGGGGCCCTCTAAATCTGCCATTGAGGACTAACCCCCTGCTGTGTACATAAACTGACATTTAGAGGGTGATATTTGTAAACCATGATTTCTGACCCTTGAAGATTTCATTCCTCAAATAAGTACGTGTGTACGTGTGTCTTAATCCTTTATAGAACACGCGGAGGGCGATCTGAAGTGAGTGGATTTCCTTTTTCACCGACACACGTTCACCCCCGCCCCGTACAGACTTCTTTGTCCAGTTTCTGCCCAGCCTTCCTGTTGGGCAAATGGGTTCTCTTTTGCTCCCTGTGACCACGAAACTGCAGTTTTTCGTGAGCTCTAGGATGAGATGACATCATTTGCAGGCTGGTCTTTGGAATCGGGGAGTCAGGGGAGCTGGAGAAGGGGCCTGGGGTCGGGG
>SJYM01005445.1:12311-22599 GCA_006410775.1 Tragelaphus imberbis | reverse complement strand
TCAGATCTCTCCACCATGACCCACCCATCCTGGGTTGCCCCACGGGCATGGCTTAATTTCATTGAGTTAGACAAGGCTGTGGTCCTGGTGTGATTAGATTGACTAGTTTTCTGTGAGTATGGTTTCAGTGTATTTGCCCTCTGATGCCCTCTTGCAAGACCTACCGTCTTACTTGGGTTTCTCTTACCTTGGACGTGGGGTATCTCTTCCCAGCTGCTCCAGCAAAGCACAGCCATCGCACCTTACCTTGGATGAGGGGTCTCTCCTCACCACCACCCTTCCTGACCTTGGGGGAGGGGTAAAATAAAAGAATAAATCAGCTCTATTTTAAGGCATTAGTCAGTACTTCATAAAGGAGTTTGCATCCTAGAAAAATGAGTAGGGTTTCCACAGAGATGAAGAATTGAATATATAGTGAATATTCAGGAAATAATTTATAGTCTAATTTAGCCCTGGATAGCATATATATGAAATAAGTTGGATTTAAGGCTGACAGTAAATGCTGGGTTGTGGCTCGGAAGCCTTGTGTATCAAGGAGAATTGTGTACAATTTACACGCTGAGGAAGAAGTAAAAGTGGAATGATAAAATCTGTATTGTACTCTTTTTTTAAAGAATTTGATACTATGCACTAAAGTTTTATAAAGTAAATTTCTTTGAACCTCAATGAGGAAGTGACTTAATTTTTAACAGCCATTATGTCCATTGATTACCCTAAAGGAAAACGTATATATTTTTCAGTTCTCAATTATATGCACAACATGGGAACATTGGCAAGAAAAGTCCAAAATCCATGAGAAGATCACATTGTCGGATTGTGGCCATGGCCTGACTTCCTGAAGCAAGAAAAATTGCTCTGAGGAGCAGTTTCATAAAGCTGCTCTCCTGGGCAGCAAACAAATAAAGAAGTCGGTCTCTCTGGAAAATTATTCTGCTGCCATGTGAGTCTTTATATCTGCTCAGTCAGCTCAAAGCTTCAATCGTGTGCTCTTAGCAACGGTCTTGGTCAACAGGATCAGGGTAAAAACAGATAAAAGTGGTACAAAACACACTGGTAGTTTAGTTGCTAAGTCGTGTCCGACTCTCACGATCCCATGGACTTAGCCTGCCAGGCTCCTTTGTTGATGGGATTTTCCAGGCAAGAATATTGGTGTGGGTTGCCATTTCCTTCTCCAGGAATCTTTCCAACCCAGGGACTGAACCCAGGTCTCCTGCACTGCAGGCATATTCTTTACCAACTGAGCTACCAGGGAATTCCCTTACATATTTTCAATAGAAAAAATAATGCAGAGCACAGATGATCCATGTATAAACGGTCAACAATGCAACACACTGAAATTCTCCTATTTAATACTAGCAAATATCCACTCTTCAAGACTTTGAATATGATTGAAGATAATAAAGAAAGAAAATTATTCTAAATTACTCAGGTATTAGCATTTCCTCTGTATTTTATTACTGACTCATTTATTCATTCATCAGACATTTACTGGAGCACCAGCTATCCAAAAGCCATTGCTACGAATTGTAAGGAGCAATGTCCATATTTCCACTTTCCCAATATAAAACTATTATAGTTCAATGTAGTTTTAAATTCAGATAGCTGTACAACTGAAATTTCTCTAGCATTGTCTTATGTGTTAAGACTCTGGACTCAGATCTAACTTTTCCACTTATAAGCTATGTTCTCTTGGACAAGTACGTATCACTCTGGGCATCATTTTCTCACCACAAAATAAAAATAATAAGAGCACAGATTACATAAGTTTGCTGAGAGAATTAAGTGAGAATAGGCTCATGAAATATTTACAAGTCTAGAACTTGGAAAAAACTCAATAAATGTTAGTTATGACTATTATTTACAATTTTATTCCTGGAAACAGCCATGCTATTATTGAATGTATTAATATTAGAAGATCAGAATAAAGTTTTAAATATTTAAATTATTCTGAAAAACACAAAGATTCATTATGTGGTTGTCTTATATCAGAAATGGAAAAAAATCTATGTTACAAACTACTATATAATGTCATGTATTTATAGCTTCAAATTATAGAAAGGGATGGTTATTAATTTGAAGAGAACCACAGGGATTTGAAATGCCTAATTATCCTCTCTTTGGGATTAGTGTTGCATGCAGTCACTTTTCCTAATCATTAGAATGGACAAACTCACCCATAAGCATAGATCAAATGGAAAATGAAAGATTCACTGACAGACATCTTGAGAAATAAAATTATTCAGATACTCAGACCAGACATCTGAGGCACAGAGTCACTTTATAAGCTCATCACTGTTGTATTGGAAATAAAATCTCACACCTGTTTTTATTTTCTTTTTTTTCCATTGGTAGTTGCTGTCAGATATTGTAGGTACTCTTTTTCCTAGGTGTTTGATATCTACAGGGCAAATGTTTTCACTCTGCTCACTGAACTGTGCTGAAGCATCTCTTTCTGAAACCCTGCATGACTGCCTTTGAAGGGATTTAGGCCTCTAGAGCATCTTTAAATTAAATATAACTTATATGGGGAAAAATTAGTCCTCATCTTTCCACCCCCTGGTGACCATTCTAAACCTCCTGATAAGTATACACTATCATTTATCATTAACAAAGACAATTCCTTATACTTGCCTTTTCCTCATTTCTATAAAGCTGCTTGTTCTAGAATGTTTTAATAAGCAAAGAGAATGCTAAAGCTATTACTCAACTGTGGGGACATATTGGTCTTAGGGTGTTGTGGGTTTTGTTTTGTTTTGTTAGAAGCATTTTAAAAGGCTTTAAATAAAGGATACATGGCACTGTAGTCACAAAGGATAGAACAAGTTGCTTCTAGGCAACTTTTCTATTTAACTGTCTTTTCCAACCCCAAGCTATTCCAGACCATCAGGTAAGATAGATTAGCTATGCCAGACATCCCTGACCTTACATATATTTCCTTTTCTTCTCCTAGAACTTTATCCTAACATTGCTTACAAACAAATGGGGAAGAACTCCACTGTACATTTTCAATACCTACCTGGTTGTTATATTCTGTATACTTCTAGAATCAACATGTTAAGATGGGAAGTTAAACAACACTCTCCTAAATATAGATGATAAATGGAAATCTGTTTTAGTGCTTGAGAGTAAATTATTTGGATTTAGACCAAAACTTAGATACCAACTCCAGCCTCAAAGCTTTAGCTGAATAAACTTGAACAAGCTAGTCAACTTCCCTGACTCCATTTACCAAGCTATAAAATAGGACCAGATATCTCACAGGATTATTGTGAGGAGGGTTGTGATCATTTATTTTTAAATGTATTGGTTTCCATGATGCCTGGCATATAATAAGCATTCACTAATTTGTGGCTATTCAGCTGTTTTCATTTTTTCATGCTCTAATTGTAAACACAGACTGTCAAGTCAGTCAAACCGAGGTTCAAAGAATATTATGTATTTTAAGATATTTGCAATAGGTTTCACCTTCCCAAGTCTCAGTTTATTCATCTATTTTCCCAAAGGTGTTTTGAGGATTAAATGAAACGATGACCATGAAGTACCTAACCTACAGCCTAGAATTACTCTGTAAGTGGTAGTTTCTTTCCCCATTTCCATTAATATATCTCCCAGCTAATATATACGTATGGTCAACATATAGTCATCATAAATCTAAATAATACAATTGACTAGCTAAAATCCATTCTCAACTCTACTGTCCGTTGGCTTCCTGAACTGGGAAACCAGCTGGAAATATGATGGCCCCAGTTCTGACAAGATATTAGATGTGCTAGGGTTTTCTTGGAAGGCTTTTGTTTTTCCTAATAAAAAGAAGAGAAGAGGCTCCCTCCATTCCCTCCCTATTTTTCTGTGTTAACACAGCTCATGATTTCTGGAGCAGCAGGACCATCTTGAGACCAGGAGAGAAAAGCCAATACAATTTACAGACAGAAACCCTAACAGGATTATACATAAACCAGTGCCACCAACTGCTTACTCACCATTTTTTGTTAATCAATATAATTGTTTAGTATGGAGAGGTAAGCATTGGTTGGGTTTTCTGCTACTTTTAAAGTAGCATCTTGATAAAAATAGAAAACCTCCTCCTATCTACAAAACAGCCCCAAGAAACCAAAAACAAAAAGTGTATGTATGTGTACATATATGTGTTTGTATTGCCTTCATTTCTGCCAGTTTTTAATTAATTTTTTATTTTGCTATATATACCCCTGGTTGGAGGTTCCTTTATATTTTATTCTAATATGTCTGAGAATGATATTATAAAATGACACATAGATACCTGTGTATTTACTCATTCTTCCTAACAGACTTAATGAATTCTCTTGTTCTTAAACTGTAGAAAGAGAGAAAGCTAGATACAAATAACATGGATAATATTGACTTGTGGAGCAACTTTTTGAGGTAAATTCCATTATTTATTACCACCCCCATTTTGCAGATGAGAACATTAAGGAATTGAGAAGCTTAAATTCCCTTAATTTGTAGCAGGTGACCCCAGACAATATGATTTCTACATTATACTGTTGGGATTTATGTTTTTCATCAGTAAAAGAAGATGGTTTGGCTATATGACTTCTAAATTTCATCATGTATCTAATTTTTAGACTCCTTTGAGACTATGAACTGCCAGTTTTTCTTAGTTCTGCTTACCCCATCACGATAATTAGAAATATCAAGGGGAATACAGTTTAGCATGGACTATGGATGTAGACATTGTCTAGGTTTCAATTTTCTAGGTTTCAATAGCACTGAACCTGTTTGACCATGAAAATTTTATTTAACTTCTCTAGGCCTAGTTCCCTCATTTGTGAAATTGTATATGATACCACACAGATAGTAATATGACTTGAAGTTTTAATGAGTTCACCTGTATAAAGCTCTTAATACACAGGGCCTAGAACATAATGGAGAAGGAAATGGCAACCCACTCCAGTGTTCTTGCCTGGAGAATCCCAGGGATGGCAGAGCCTGGTGGGCTGCCGTCTATGGGGTCGCACAGTGTCGGACACGACTGAAGCGACAGCAGCAGCAGCAGAACATAATGCTCAACAAATATCAGTCTTAACTTTTGTAACTTTTGTTGTTACTGCTGTTACATTAACCGCTGAAACTCAGTTTCAAGCTGGTGAGGATTTTCCTGTGAATTAAAATCTATTATCATGAGAAAATAATCACTAACATATTTAATAAATTTCATTAATCCTTATTCATATGATCTTGAAAATATATTTCTTGATATACATATTCATTTTTCAGGAGGATCCTGAAAAATAAACTTGAAATTCACTTTTATTTTACTAGACCTATAGTAAAAGGAAAAAAAAAAAAAAACTCCACCAATGATACTAGCAACTTTTCCCTAGTTTTCTATACCAGTCATTAACTAGATATGTGGTAAAAAAAAAAAAAAAACTGGTCCGATTCATATAAAAGATTATATTAAAAACTGGATTCCATCCAATTATCAGATCCTAACCGACTGGATGGACATGAGTTTGAGTGATCTCCTAGAGTTGATGATGGACAGGGAGGCCTAGCGTGCTGCGATTCATGGGGTCGCAAAGAGTCGGACATGACTGAGCGACTGAACTGAACTGAATAACACACATCCCAAGGTACTTAAGGAATTGACTAAAGCTATTACTGAGTCACTAAATATTATTTATGAGTTCTATGAAGATGCAGTGCCTTTGATAGCAATAACTCATCACCTTCCTTTCAGAAAGGGAAAGGACGATTCTAAAAGCAATGAGCCAATCACCTTGACTAGTTGACCAATGGATTTCCAACCATGCTCTTCAGAGCCTATTAAAATCTTCTTAATCTGTCACACATGCTTATCTACATTCCTCTTTTAACTCCAATTGGAGTATACATATATGTAAAACATATATTAATATATAAATGATAATTTATACAACATAAAATTTATAAGTTGGACTTAACTTTTGAGAAAGGGTTAAAGGTTTAAAAGCAAGCAGCAGGCAGGACTGCTGGTGGTCCAATGGTTAAGAGTCTTCCTTGCACTGCAAGGACAGGGGTTTGATCCCTGGTCAGGGAACTGAGGGAGATCCCTGGGAACTCAACTGAGATCCCACATGCCACTGGACTAACTAAGTCCACATGCTGCAACTCCTGAGCCCATGGGCTCCAGACCCAGTGCGCCACAACTGGAGAATCCAAGCACTGCAACAAAAGATGCTGCATGTTGCAACAAAGATCCTATTTGTTGCAACTAAGACCTGAGACTGACAAATTAATAATCAATTAACTATTTAAAAAAACAAGCAGCAGGAAAACAGAATTTTGAATTACTTTGACTAAAAAGACACAAAGAGAAATATCACCAAATTGTTTAAAATCAATAAAAAATATATTTTTGATTTATAAGGTTTCTGATTTACAACCTATGTCAAACAAAGAGTGTGTACTACCAGGATTTGGAGATTTTGGAAGTGGAGTTTTATTCTCTGTTCTTTAATTGTGTCATTCAGAGTACTAATGCTTTGCTCTTACTGAAATCCACAAGCCCTAAATTGGATTTATCTAGTGGATGAGAGTAAGCTAACCAGCATCCCCCCCATGACCTCCAGCCTATAGAGTATGGCCACCAGAGTTTTTCAAGGACATTAGTGACCCCTCACCAAGGCATTTTGCTTTTTGTTTTTTTAAATGTCTTTTTTAGAAAGTGAACCTAGTCCTCCTGATAAGATTATTAGAGGAACATCTGAGCAGCTTATGCTATTACATGAATTTAGTATTTTCTCTCTCCCTGGGACTTTTAATTCCTTCTGTAACATGCCAAGGAAATACCAGTATTAACACTTTTTTGATGGTAGGCCACCAATGACCGTGGGGTCATGAAGAGTCAGACACAACTTGGAAACTAAACAACACAAGTTGATTAAAATCACTCCCAGGTGCTTAAACCAGTATATTAAATTCTGTAATTTCTGTGGGTATGTATATATCAATCATTTTTGTCCAATTAAATAACACCCATAAAATTCACACTTAATGCATGCTCCTAATTTTTACTAATACAAACTGATGTTATCTAACAATCTTTGGATGTATAAGCTACACCTTTCCAAAGCACATTTTGTGTGCCTCCATCTGATCCACATTGGGATCTAACTCTTATTATGGGCAGAGGAAACATGAAGGCGAGGGGCAGTAAGTAGAACTGGCACTTCTTTGTAAGATAGCCCACCCAGGAACAGCCATTAGCTTCATTCAAGGAGGGCTTCTGGTTCAAGATGGCTGAGTAGGATGTGTGCTCTTTCCTTCTGCAAGGGCACAAAAACTGCAGCTAGCTGTTGAACAACCATTGACCACTGGAACTCACCAAAAAATGATAATGCATGTCCAAAGACAAAGAAGAAGCCACAGCAGGATGGTAGGAGGAGCGCAATCACAAAAAAATCAAATCCCTAACCCACCAGGTGAGTGACCCACAGACTGGAGAACAATAATACCAAAGAAGTTCTCATACTTTTGTGAAGGTTCTGAACCTCATGTCAGGCCTTCCAGCCTGGTGATTCACCAAAGGGACCGGGAATCCTCAGGGAATCTGGTCTTGATAGCCAGTGGGATTTGATTATAGGCCTTCCAGAGGACAGAAGGAAACAGACTCCAATCTTGGATGGCACAGACTAAATTTTGCATGCACCAAGACTGAGAAGAGAGGAGCAGCAACCCCACAGGAATTGAACCAAAACTACTGGCTAGTTTTGGAGCACCTCATGGAGGCATGGGACAGTAGGGGCTCACCACAGAGACAGGGGCCCTGGAAGGTCCTCCTTGGTATAAACCCTCTTGGAGTTCACCATTAACACTACCATAGAGCTTGTAGACCCCAGGGCTATGTCACCTCAGTCCAAACAACTACCAAGGAGAGAGCTCATCAGCAGATAATTGGATTAAAGCCTTACTGAGCAAGGCCCTGCCCGCCAGAACAAGACCCATTTTTCCCATCACTAGTCCCTCCCATGAAGAACCTTACAGGCTCTTAACTTCATCCATCAGAGGGTATACAGAAGACGCAAGAAGAAACACAGTCTCACAACGGCTAAAACAAAAGTCCTATCACAGAAAATTAATCATGATGAAAAAGTAGAAAGTTATGTCCCAGATGAAGGGACAAGACAAAATCCCAGAAAAACAACTAAATGAAGTGGAGACAGGCAAACATTCAGAAAAAGAATTAAAAATAATGATAGTGAGGATGATTCAGGATCAAAGGAAAAGAAAGGAGGCAAAGATTGAGAAGCTGCAAGAAATGTTTATCAAAGACCTAGAAGAACTAAAGAACAAACAGAGATTAATAATAACACTAGAAGGAATCAGTAGTAGAATAACTGAGGCAGAAAGAATTGATAAATGATCTGGAGGACAGAATGGTGGAAATCACTGCCACAGAACAGAATATAGAAAAAAGAATGAAAAAAAAAAAAAAAAACCAGCCTAAGAAACCTTTCAGTTCAGTTCAGTTCAGTCACTCAGTCATGTCTGACTCTTTGCAACCCCACGGACTGTAGCACACCAGGCTTCCCTGTCCATCACCAACTCTCAGAGCTTGCTCAAACTCATGACCATTGAGTCTGTGATGTCATCCAATCATCTCATCCTCTGTCATCCTCTTCTCCTCCGGCCCTCAATCCCTCCCAGCATTAGGAGCTTTTCAAATGAGTCAGTTCTTTGTATCAGGTGGCCAAAGTATTGGAGTTTCAGCTTAAACATCACTCCTTGCAATGAATATTCAGGGCTGATTTCCTTTAGGATTGACTGGTTGGATCTTTTTGCAGTTCAAGGGACTCTCAAGAGTCTTCTCCAACACCACAGTTCAAGAGCATCAGTTCTTCGGTGCTCAGCTTTCTTTGAAATCCAACTCTCACATCCATACATGACTACTGGAAAAACCATAGCTTTGTCTTGATGGACCTTTGTTGGCAAAGCAATGTCTCTACTTTTTAATATGCTGTCTAGGTTGGTCAAAGCTTTTCTTCCAAGGAGCAAGTGCCTTTTAATTTCATGACCACAGTCACCATCTGAGGCAACTTTGTAGCCCAAAAAAATAGTCTCTCACTGTTTCCATTATTTCCCCATCTATTTGCCATGAAGTGATGGGACTGGATGCCATGATCTACATTTTCTGAATGTTGAGCTTTAAGCCAACTTTTTCACTCTCCTCTTTCACTTTCATCAAGAACCTCTTTAGTTCCTCTTCACTTTCTGCCATAAGGGTGGTGTCATCTGCGAATCTGAGGTTATTGATATTTCTCCCACAAATCTTGATTGCAGTTTGTGCTTCATTCAGCCCCACATTTCACATGATGTACTCTGCATATAAGTTAAATAAGCAGGGTGACAGTAAACAGCCTTGATGTACTCCTTTCCTGATTTGGAACCAGTCTGTTGTTCCATGTCCAGAGACCTTTGGGACACATTAAATGCAGCTACATTCACATTATATGGGTACCAGAAGGACAAAAGAGGAAGAAAGGACCTGAGAAAACATTTGAAGACATAATAGCTGAAAACTTCCCTAACATGGGACAGGAAATAGTCAACCAAGTCCAGGAAGCACAGAGAGTTCCAGGCAGGATAAACCCAAGGAGAAACACACCAGTACACATAGTAATCAAACTGACAATAATTAAAGGCAAAGATAAAATATTAAAAGCAATAGAGGAAAAACAATAAAAAACATACAAGGGAAATCGCATCAGGCTATCAGCTGATTTCTTAACAGAAACTCTACAAGCCACAGTTGGAAAGCATGATATATTTAAAGTGATGAAAGAGAAGAACCTACAACCAAGAATACCCTACACAGCAAGACTCTTCTTCAGATTTGATGGAGAAATCAAAAGCTTTCCAGACAAGCAAAAGTTAAGAGAATTCAGCACCACCAAACCAGCTTTAAAACAAATGCTAAATGAACTTCTCTAGGCAGGAAACACAAGAGAAGGAAAAGACACACAGAAAATAAAAACAAAACAATTAAAGAAAAAGTAATAGAGTCATCAGTTCAGTTCAGTTGCTCAGTCGTGTCCAACTCTTTGCGACCCCATGAATCACAGCACGCCAGGCCTCCCTGTCCATCACCAACTCCCGGAGGTCACTCAGACTCACGTCCATCGAGTCAGTGATGCCATCCAGCCATCTCATCCTCTGTCATCCCCTTCTTTTCCTGCCCCCAATCCCTCACAGCATCAGAGTCTTTTCCAATGAGTCAACTCTTCACATGAAGTGGCCAAAGTACTGGAGTTTCAGCTTTAGCATC
>SJYM01005443.1:0-14961 GCA_006410775.1 Tragelaphus imberbis | reverse complement strand
GGAACTGGAGGAATCAACCTGCCTAACTTCAGGCTCTACTACAAAGCCACAGTCATCAAGACAGTATGGTACTGGCACAAAGACAGAAATAGAGATCAATGGAACAAAATAGAAAGCCCAGAGATAAATCCACACACATATGGACACCTTATCTTTGACAAAGGAGGCAAGAATATACAATGGATTAAAGACAATCTCTTTAACAAGTGGTGCTGGGAAAACTGGTCAAACACTTGTAAAAGAATGAAACTAGAGCACTTTCTAACACCATGCACAAAAATAAACTAAAAATGGATTAAAGATCTAAATGTAAGACCAGAACCATAAAACTCCTAGAGGAAAACATAGGCAAAACACTCTCTGACATACATCACAGCAGGATCTTCTATGAACCACCTCCAAGAATACTGGAAATAAAAGCAAAAATGAACAAATGGGACCTAATTATACTTAAAAGTTTCTGCACAACAAAGGAAACTATAAGCAAGGTGAAAAGACAGCCTTCAGAATGGGAGAAAATAATAGCAAATGAAGCAACAGACAAACAACTAATCTCAAAAATATACAAGCAACTCCTACAACTCAATTCCAGAAAAATAAATGATCCAACCAAAAAATGGACCAAAGAACTAAATAGACATTTCTCCAAGGAAGACATACAGCAGCTAACAAACACATGAAAAGATGCTCAACATCACTCATTATCAGAGAAATACAAATCAAAACCACTATGAGGTACCATTTCACGCCAGTCAGAATGGCTGTGATATAAAAGCCCACAAGCAATAAATGCTGGAGAGGGTGTGGAGGAAAGGGAACCCTCTTACACTGTTGGTGGGAATGCAAACTAGTGCAGCCACTATGGACAACAGTATGGAGATTCCTCAAAAAACTGGGAATAGAACTGCCTTATGATCCAGCAATCCCACTGCTGGGCATACACACTGAGAAAACCAGAATTGAAAGAAACACGTGTACCCCGATGTTCATCACAGCACTGTTTTTAATAGCCAAGACATGGAAGCAACTGAGATGTCCATCAGCAGATGAATGGATAAGAAAGCAGTGGTACATATACACAATGGAGTATTACTCAGCCATTAAAAAGAATACATTTGAGTCAGTTCTAATGAGGTGGATGAAACTGGAGCCTATTATACAGAGTGAAGTAAGCCAGAAAGAAAAACACAAATACAGTATACTAACACATATATACGGAATTTAGAAAGATGGTAACAATAACCCTGTATACGAGACAGCAAAAGAGACACTGATGTATAGAACAGTCTTTTGGACTCTGGGAGAGGGAGAGGGTGGAATGATTTTGGAGAATGGCATTGAAACATGTATAATATCATATATGAAATGAGTCGCCAGTCCAGGTTCTTCGATGCCTGATAACGGATGCCTGGGGCTGGTGCACTGGGACGACTCAGAGGGATGGTATGGGGGAGGGAGGAGGGAGAAGGGTTCAGGATGGGGAACACATGTATACCTGTGGCAGATTCATTTTGATATATGGCAAAACCAATACAATATTGTAAAGTTAAATAAAATAAAATTAAATTAAAAAAAATTCAGTCCAAGTTTGTGTATCCTGCTGAGTTTCACCTGAAGTCACTCCATCAGTGACTAGAGCTTTATTCTCTCTTTCCTTTACTTTTCCATCCCTTCTGGTTGCTCCAGAAATGCTGCTGCCTAAGTAAGTTTCAGGGGGAGTGTTTCTGATAAGATATTTCTTCTGTCAAGAGCCCTGTGGATCAGAGCAGCCCTCTCTGAAAATATTGCAGGTGTTGTGTGTATTGTTTGTATTCAAAGGGTACAGGATATTCTCTTTGCTAATAACCTCATCTCAGGGAAATGAATGCCAAAGAATGTTCAAATTACCATACAAGTGCACTCATGTCACATGATAGCAAGATTATGCTCAAAATTCTTCACGCTATGCTTCAGCAGTACATGAACCGAGAACTTCAGATGTACAAGCTGAGTTTAGAAAAGGCAGAGGAACCAGAGATCAAATTACCAACACTGGCTGGATCACAGAAAAAAGCAAGGGAATATTAAAAAATCTACTTCTGTTTCATTGACTATGCTAAAGCCTTTGACTGTGTGGATCACAACAAACTGGATAATTCTTATAGAGATAGGAATACCCAAGAAACCTGTATGCAGGACAAGAAGCAAGTTTTTACTGCACGTGGAACGATGGGCTGATTCAAATTTGGAAAAAGAGTACTTCAAGGCTATATATTGTCACCATGCTTATTTAACTTATATGCAGAGTACACCATGCAAAATGCTGGGCTGGATGATTCACAATCTGGAATCAAGCTTGCCAGGAGAAATATTAACAATCTGAGATATGCAGATGGTACCACTCTAATGGAAGAAAGTGAAGAGAAACTAAAGAGCCTCTTGATGAGGGTGAAAAAGGAGAATGAAAACGCTGGATTAAAAGTCAACATTCAAAAAAACAGATTATGGCATCTGATCCCATCACTTTATGGCAAATAGATGGGGGAAAAGTGGAAACAATGACAGATTTTATTTTCTTGGGTTCCAAATTCACTGAAGATGGTGACTGCAGCCATAAAATTAAAAGACGCTTGATCCTTGGAAGAAAAGACGGGACAAACCTAGACAGTGTATTAAAAAGCAGAGACATTATTTTACTGACAAAGGTACCTATAGTCAGAGCCATGGTTTACCCAGTAATCATGTATGGATGTTAAAGTTGGACCATAAAGAAGGCTAAGCGTCAATCTTTTTTTTTTTTTTTTTTTAAGCGTCAGTCTTGAATCTGGAATTGTGATGGAGTTACCACCAGCGGAATAAAACCTGCTAGAATACTGAAACTGAAGCTCCAATTCTTTGGCCACCTGATTGCGAAGAACCAATTCACTGGAGAAGACCTTGATGATGGAAAAGATTGAGGGCAAGACGATCAGAAGGTGACAGAGGACAAGATGGCTGGATGGCATCACTGACTCAATGGACATGAGTTTGAGCAAACTCTGGGAGATAGTGAAGGACAGGGAAGCCTGATGTGCTGCAGTTCCTGGGGTCATAAAGAGTCAGACATGATCTAGGGACTGAACAACAGCAAAAGCAGGGAAAATTAATTCATCAGTCAGTCACATTTCAGACTCATGGGAGAAGTATTTATGTACCCTTACAATAAGCTATCTTGGCAGTGGAGTGGGCTTTTCACCTGCTCAAGAGACTAGGAGAAATTACCACCCACTCACCAAGCAGGAACATCTCCACACCCTTTGCTCATGAGCAGGAATGTGGAGCCACTGTGTTCGCTGCTCTGCGTCTCTGCTACAATCCTGCCTGTTGCACAGAGTGTGCCCTCATCTCTTCAGGCTGAACTCCTGCCTGCAGCTTCCGGGAGCAGACTTTCTGGAAGGACAGTGGTGGGCACAGCAGGTGGGAATATATGAATGTTTACTGCTGGGCAGTCTGTGAGATGTGGCCAGGATACGGAATCATTGTCATTTCATAATTTATAGACACGTGTGTATTGTGTCTAGTGCTCAGTTGCTAAGTGGCGTCTGACTCATTGCAGTCCTGTGGATTGTAGCCTGCCAGGCTCCTCTGTCCGTGAAATTTTCCAGTAAGAATACTAGAGTAGGTTGCTATTTTCTCCTCCAGGGGACCTTCCTGAGCCTGGGATCGAACCCGATTCTCCTCAATTGGCAGGCAGATTCTTTACTGCTGAGCTACTGGGGAAACCCAATTTATAGACACAACTACTTAAATGCAGAGTTTAATAGTTATAGTAGTTTTATGGTCTTGGCAGATGTAGTCACCATCATCACTTAGGGTAAATCTGGACACCCACCTGAAGGTAAGCACTGCCTTCCTCCCTAACATCCTAGAGTCCTGCACACTGGGTGCTGGCCACCTGAGCACTGGGGGCTCACATCTTAATAAAGAGGCCACAGAAACAGAGGGAGATGAAAGAAGAAAAATAAATCTTAACGGTGGGGAAAAAAAAAGTATTCTGGCAGGTTTTATTCCTCTGGTGGTAACTGCATGAGCTCTCTACTTCCAGTCTGATTTCTCATTTCACATATTGGGGTCCAGGCTAGTGTGAGTACGGACAGGGCATAGGATTTTTTCTTTTTTTTTGCTTACCTGCTTCTCAATCAACTGAAAGGAATTTGAGGTAGGAATTGTATCTGATTTTGGTTTCCACATTGCAGACAACCCTGTAAATTTCCAGAATGAATGCTGGAGACTAGGGATTCCTGAAAATGCACAAGAGTTTAAAAGAATCCAGTGATCTGCTGAGCCAGAGAGTCCTGCCAGCATGATAACTTCAACTCAAGATTCTAATTTTAGGGGGAGCGTTGGTTCAGTGACTGGGGCTCTGCACTCACAGTGCAGGAGGCCCAGGTTCGATCCCGGGTCAGGGAACTGGATCCCACACGCCTCAACTAAGACCTGTGCAGACAGAAAACAAACAAAAAGAACAGCTCAGCAAACAGATGTGCATTTAAATGGTCCCAGCTTTGGTAAGAACTAACAAAATTCATTTTAACTGGTAAAAAAAAATCTCTGTAGGTGAAAAAGTCACATTTGAAGAAGACTGTTCTTGAGTTCAGCTGACTTAATCACAGCCATTGTTACCGGATTGACAACGCTGCCCTGAGAGCCCGTGTAAGGCAACCTCACAGCCGTCTGCAGCCACATGTTCCCAGGCCTTAAAATGGTTTATGTCAGCAAAGAACAATGGCAACAATTCTTACCATAATATAGTCAGACATTGCATAAAATAAACCCTATCCTAGAAAAAAAATCAAGCTATGAGATGACCCCATTAAATCTTCTGCTGGGTTCACTTCACTGGCACAAATAATTGCACAAGAAACTAGACAAACAGGCTGACAGACTCTGAGCCAACAGTTCTTTCCATTGAAATTCCTGAATCCCTAATAGAGCAAACAAACAAACAGAAGACAGATCAATACCACACACATGCCTCAGGAATGAAGAGTGCCTGGCTAATATACTAACCATCTAAACTTGACATTCTAAAAAAAAATACTTAGTTGAATTAAAGCAAGAATGTAACAAGAGGTAAAAGATGTTTCAAGAACCAGGTTACCTAAGTAAGGTCACCTGTCTCTTGAGGCTAGAGCTGTAAGGTGGCTTGTCATCCAAGTAGGGTCCAGGGCCCCAAAGGAGGCCCCTTCAGGGAGGTTTACCAAACTCATTGAGTCTTCTCTCTTTACTTACAGATCAGTACTCAGTCCAAGATTCACAGTGATGCCTCCCCCCACCTCTTTGCCCTCATCTCTCTCCCTCTCTCTCTTTTGACCACATCCCTCCTTTCTGGTACACTGGTCCACAAATTTCTAGGTTCNACTCATTGAGTCTTCTCTCTTTTTAGTTACAGATCAGTACTCAGTCCAAGATTCACAGTGACTCCTCCCCCCACCTCTTTGCCCTCATCTCTCCCCCTCTCTCTCTTTTGCCCACATCCCTCCTCTCTGGTACACTGGTCCACAAATTTCTAGGTTCCTCAGGATCCCCCAAATATTATTCCATCTCACAGTGAGACAGTTGGGCCATTTTTGTTAAATCCCTCATGCACTGGTGCCTAGAAGCTGCCTCCGTGAAGAGAGCTGGGCGATGTCCTGGCTCATCTCACCTGTTTTCCTTATCTCTGTGCCACCTGATGTCCAAGATCCACAACTTGTTTCATATGTTTTGTCCAGTTTTCTACTTGGAAGGTCAACTCTACCTTTATCAATAAAAATAAGTAACAGCAATTTATTTTTTCATTGTACAAATATGTCATTTTACGATGGATAGGGGTAATAACCTGCTCATTCAGCCACACATTAGATGAGACCTGCATTAAATGAGCTGATGGCTCAGATGTGTAAAGAGTCCACCTGCAATTTGGGAGATACAGGAGACTCTGGCTCAATCCCTATGTTGGGAAGATGCCCTGGAGGAGGGCATGGCAAGCCACTCTAGTATTCTTGCCTGGAAATCCCATGGACAGAGGAGCCTGGCAGGATATAGTCTCCAGGGCCACAAGAATCAGACACAACTGAGCAGCTGAGCAGAGCACACTGCTACGGCACAGGGGTAGTTACTGCTCACTCAGCTGCACATTATTTGAGACCTGACTGAGATAATGTTTCAAACATCATGCAGCATTCCAACATTTCAGCTGCATGTGGGCTGTGTCTTGGGGATGAATAGAGCGAATTCAGGTGAAGGTCTAGGGAGAGGAGGGAGTGCTTTCCATGCAGAGGGGGCCTTTCCTTACCCACAGGAATCATGGAGACATATGTAAAGAAGAAACCCTCTGACTATTCCTCTTAAAAATTGTTATTGGCATTATTTGCAAAGCTAGAGATACCATACCACATAGAAAATGATGGATGTAATAATGGAATGTTTCCCAAAGCATGTTTGTGTTTAGAGCTCTCCTCTTAGAGTCCTGCCCCAGTCTCCTGGGTGTACCCCACAGACTATCAGCAGGAGGGCTAGGTCAGGAGTAGGTCAGGATGAGGACAGTGAAAAAACTGGCTTTAAACTAGGCATTCAAAAACTAAGATCATGGCATCCCGTCCCATCACTCCATGGCAAATAGATGGGGAAACAATGGAAACAGTGACAGACTTTATTTTCTAGGGCTCCAAAATCACTGTGAATGGTGACTGCAGACATGAAATTAAAAGACACTTGCTCCTTGGAAGAGAAGCTCTGACCAACCTAGACAGCATATTAAAAACCAGAGACATTATTTGCTGACAAAGGTCCATATAGTCACTTATGGTTTTTCCTGTAGTCATGTATGGATGTGAGAATTGGACCAAAAATAAAGCTGAGTGCCGAAGAATTAATGCTTTTGAACTGTGGTCTTCAAAGGAGAGCTCCTTGGCTCTTGAGAGCCCCTTGGACTGCAAGGAGATCAAACCAGTGAGTCCTAGAAGAAATCAGTTCTGAATATTCACTGGAAGGACTGATGCTGAAGTTGAAGCTCCAATACTCTGGCCACCTGATGCAAACAGCCCCCTGATGCTGGGAAAGATTGAAGGCAGGTGGAGAAGGGGATGACAGAGGATGAGATGGTTGGATGGCATCACCAACTCAATGGACATGGCTTTGAGCAAGCTCCGGGAGCTGGTGTTGGACAAGGAAGCCTGGCCTGCTGCTTGCTGTCCATGGGGTAGCAGCGAGTTGGACACGACTGAGTGACTGAACTGAACTGAGGTCAGATATGACTGTGGTGTAATCTTTAAGGTCACCACCAGAAGGCGGGGCTTCCTTCAGATGTGATTCTGTTTTGTATTCAGAAGCTGGTTTGACTTGCCTACTCTGTAGCCACAAGACAGATGACAGCTGCTGTGCAGAAAGGGGTTCCCAGTTTCTGAGTGAGGAGCTTCTGTAACATCCACCCAGAGAATAACTTTGTTAGATTTGATGTTTCTAGGGAACAAGGACTGTTGCCAGAATGTTTTCTGCCACTCACTCAGTTTTTGTCATCTGCTTAATACTTGGTAAGTAGCATTTTGTCCTAAAATGATTTTTCATTTTTCTAGGATAACAGGTAAGTTTTATGTTTCTTCTCTGGATGAAAACTCCTCCTGTACATTTCTACGATAACAAAGTGATTTTCTTGTAGGAGGGACCAATGGTGACTCAGTGAACCAGACAGAAGGCCCAGTGACTGTCTCAGAGGGGGCTCTCCTGACCCTGAACTGCACTTACCAGGCCACATATTCAACTTCCTATCTTTTCTGGTACGTCCAGCGTCTCAACAAAGCTCCTCAACTCCTCCTGACGGGCTCAATGACAAATAAGAGGCCAGAGCATGAAGGTTTTCAGGCCACTCTTGTTAACAGTGACAGCTCCTTCCACCTGCAGAAATGGGCAGTGCAAACATCAGACTCGGCTGTGTACTACTGTGCTCTGAGTGACACAGTGAGAGAGGGCTGCAGGGGGAGCTGAGCACAAACCCAAGGGGAGCAGGAGGCTGAAGGCAGGAAGTAGTACATTCTCTCCTTGATCAGAGTTTAGTTTACATTTAGAGTTTTTCAGGAAAACCAATCAAGCTCAGGTCTAATCCCAGAAACCCAGGAGGTTGGAAATTGCTCTACAGGGAAAATAGGGTGGATGTCAGTCTTAAAGAAGATCCAAGCTCCAATCCCCAGAAGCACCCCTATTCAGCCAGAAAGATTCCTCTCTTCTCTAGACTGACTTTTTTTTAAAAAAAATCTATTTTCCTCATAATGTAAGATGGACATTAGATGCCACAGAATTAATAATTCATTTAGAGAAAAGAAATGGATGATTAAAAGCTGAATCATAATCATAAACCAACACAGAGGCACCAAGCAAGTCACATACCAGCCTGCATGTGGCTGAGACATAACGCTACTGAGGTGCTGTTTTCAGTGAAAGCCTTTGAACTGGAGCTGCTGCAGCTGTGGGATGAAAAAGCGTTTGTGACTTTTGAGTGGCTATGTTTCTTTTATTATTTATTTGTTTCTTTTATTCTTGGTTCAGCCGGGTCTCTGTTACTGAGCTCGGGCTCTCTCCAGGTGCAGTGAGTGGAAGTCACTCTTCATTGCAGGGCGTGGGCTTCTCAGTGCGCTGGCTTCTCGCTGCAGAGCACAGGTTCCAGGTGCACGGGCTTCAGTAGTGGCAGCGCACGGGCTCAGGAGTTGTGGCACGCAGCCTCTAGGGCTACATTTCTGATATAAGGAAATAAGAATGTATGGTCTGGTGAGATTGTACTCATTTTGACTATAGGGTGGATATTTAGAAGCAAGATTATTTTAGCACACATTATTGATTACTGTTAGACACATAAAGCTGGACAAATTTTGTCCACCTGGAAACTTACTATGATTGCATTAAACAGACAAGGAACTTTATCCAGTGTAAATTCCCCCAGAAACTCATGCCTTGGAGTGTAGGAAGAAAAGCTATGATGATTGAGAGTAAACAGTTTTATCTTCCTGTATGAAAGGAAAACTTACAAGCTTATTTCACTGAAGATTTGGGCTGCAGATTCCGCCCCTCCAAAAAAGAGCTATACAAAAATGGATGACTATTTGTTTCAGAGGTCACTATAATCATAATAATTTGTTTTGTCACAAAACATATGTCTATCCTAGATGCGTTGACTTAATATGCATGCAGCCCTGATGTAATTGTTAATTTAATTACAGCATGGCAACCCACTCCAGTATTCTTGCCTGGAGAATCCCATGGACAGAAGAGCCTCGTGGGCACAGTCCATGGAGTCACAAAGAGTCAGATATGACCAAGTGACTTTCAAGTCTAAATAGGCAGGTTACAATCACCAACCACATCAACAAGCCATGGCGTTACACAGGCAAACTGATGTCAGCCAGGTACACTTCCTGTTCTGATGCAGAAGCATCTCACAGCTCAGTCACTGTGCGTGTGCCCTGGCAGGCACAGGTCAGGCATCTCGACCCGAATTTGAGGGAGAACACAAAGCCTTTCACTCAGAGGAAGAACGTCCAGCATGGGGCTCCCTGGCCTGCTCAGAGCTGTCATAGCCTCTGTCTGCCTTGGTAAGGCTGGTAAGGATGACCGCACACAGACTCAGCTCTGCTCAGCTCCCATGTGTAAGGGTAGGGCAGGTTATTACTGTCTGTTGGGGTTTAGGAGAGCTGGTTAACTGGCAGAGGAATTAGAAAGAACTCTTAATCCTCTGTTTGTTCCTTGAAGCCCTCTGAGTTCCACCAGGAGAATCAGCCTCTTCCTTTCTGTCTCTCTTTCTTATATGTATATTATGTATGTATGTGTATATATATATATATATATATAAAAAATTTTTTTTTCTTCTCTCTAGGATCCATCATGGCCCAGAAAGTAACTCAAAATCAGTCAGAAATTTCTGTGCTGGAGAAAGAGGATGTAACCTTGAACTGTGCATATGAAGCTAATAGCTATACTTATTATTTATTCTGGTATAAGCAACCACCAAGCAGGGAAATGATTTTCCTTATTCATCAGGACTCTTACAATGAGCTGAATACAACAAAAGATCAGTATTTTTTGAACTTCAAGAAAGCAACGAGTTCCATCAGCCTCACCATCTCAGACTCACAGCTCGCCGACTCAGCCATGTATTTCTGTGCTAAGAGACCACAGTGATGCTGCTGCCTGAGGGAGCCCCACAGAAACCTTGATGTCAACATGTGGAGTCCCCCAGCTATGAACACCTTAGTGAGATTCTCAGTAAGGTAGGAAAAGGTAGGGGGGTTAGAAGTGAAAACCTCACTGTAAGGAAAATGCTATCTTTGGCTCAGGGTGCATATCTCAAAGTGTCATTCATCAAAAATACCTTTATCTTCAATTCTTTATCTTGTAGAAGACCGTTTGCCAATTTTTTAAAAAAAACTTTTAGTGATTTTTTTTAAAGTATGAAACACGGCTTTAACATTTTCAATAGTATTTGACTAAATCTGCACCTGAGTTGTCAGAGTTTTAGGTTCACTGCACAAATATTTAGGCATTGCTAAGTCTGGCCATCATTGTGGATCTGAAATATCTCTGAAAGGACACTTCTTGGACCCTCCCTGTGCCCTGCCTCACCTGTGCCGTGAACGACTTGGAATGATGTGCATAGAGTAACTGTTCCCACAGATCTTCACCCCAAGGAGAAATGAAACCCTACAGTTTGTCCAGAACTGACCTCATCACCTGGTCACATTCCCTATGTGTGATTACAAAGTTATGCATGTTTAACGTAGAAAACAGAATATGCAAAGAAGGAATGCTAAAAACAAAATAACTCACCAATTACTAGTCAAAAAAACTCTATTAGAGATTCATACCTTATAGGATATTTCTGGTCTGAATTTTACCTGACATTATATTGTGAAATAATTATTTCACAACATTATTTACAGGTCAACATCACACATTCTAATGGTGATATTCCAATGTGTGATTTTATCATACTTTTGGGCTAATTCCATTTTACTAGTTTTTTAAATTGTTTTACTCACTGTAGTAAACAATACTGGAATAAACACAAAGGTATTTGGTGGTTTTTCTTGACGACTCTCAGGAGTTTAATAGGAGTTTACCATTAAATCTTTCTGATGTGGCTCCCTGCTCATTTCTGTGACCCTGTAGAATAGAGCACTTTGACTCTGCGATTACTAAACAGTCATGTTTTCCTTGTTTCACAAAATTCTTTTATACAAAGGCTTTGCTTTATACTTTAGTCCCAGTTAACTCCAATTAACTTCAATTTTGTATGTCCGCACCACGGATGTACAGAGTAGCTGTCATATAACATGCTAAAGTGTTCGGTCTCTGCACTATTGCGGTGATATTAGGTGGGAATTAACCTAGTGAGCTTGCTTTCGTCTGGAATTCCAAAAAGGATTTTCTATCCCTATCGTACAAATAATGATCCCAATAAAGAGCAACTTTCCAGAAAAGAAAGTATAAGAGTGTGTGTGTGTGTGTGTGTGTGTGTGTGCGTGTGTGTGTTTGTGACATGCATGTGTGTGAAGGAGAGAGAGAGAGATGAGAGAGACAACAGACTTACATAGCCAAGTCATCAAGTAATTAACTAGTTAAAAGAGTTGAATTTTGTAAAACGTATTGGAAAGAAGGAAGTTATCTAGAGATCAACTTTTAATGAAGAAAATAGATGTAAGCAGTTTCAAGGAATAAATCAAACACATGAAAGAAGAAAAATGTATCCTAGAATTGACTCTTTACAATCCCATGGATATTAGCCTGCCAGGCTCCTCTGTCCATGGGATTTCCCAGGCAAGAATACTGGAGTGGGTTGCCATTTCTTTCTCCAGGGAATCTTTTCAACCCAGGGATTGAACTCGCATCTCCTGCATTGGCAGTCAGATTCTTCACCACAGTAAAGTGAGAGAAGTTGTCATTGCAACCTAACGTGAGCTTCAAAATCCTCCAGACTCCAGGGGAATATGTCAAACTCTCTGAGTCAATCCTTTGAATCTCCTCTAACTTGAGGATGATTGAAAAAAATACATATCACCACAGCTTCAGTTTTTCATCTTTTGTTTTTAATATTTTTACAATTTATTTGGCTGTGCCAGCCCTTAGTTGCAGCACATGGGATCTAATTCTCTGTCTGGGGTCAAACCCAAGTCCCTAGCATTGGGAGTTCAGCGTCTTAGCCACTGCACCATCTGTGAAGTCCCTATTTATTCTAACTCTTTAGTGAATTATCAGTTTTCTCATATATCATTATTGTGCAGAATAGGCTAAGGAAAGTTAAAAAGTGGGTTTATAAATGTTTTCCAAGTGTCTTCAGGCTTGGATTGTGGTCTCTCTCCATGTGTTCTCGTGTATTGCAGGCTGTCTTCAAAGCCCAAGACAAAAGGGATGTTGCAATTAACATGCTTTTATGTATCTACATCTATATCTATAATTATGTATTGTATTTTTCAGTAGCTCAGTCATGTCTGACTCTTTGTGACTCAATGGACTGCAGAACACCAGGCTTCCCTGTCCTTCACTATCTCCCAGAGCTTGCTCAAACTTATGTCCATTGACTCAGTGATGCCATCCAACCATCATCCTCTGTCATCCCCTTCTCCTTCAATCTTTCCCACCATCAGGGTCTTTTCCAATGAGTATGTTCTTCGCATCAGGTGGCCAAAGTACTGGAGCTTCAGCTTCAGCATCAATCCTTCCAATGAATATTCAGGACTGATTTCCTTTCGGATGAACTGGTTTGATCTCCTTGCAGTCCAAGGTACTCTCAAGAGTCTTCTCCAACACCACACTTCAAAAGCATCAATCCTTCGGCACTCAGCCTTCTATATGGTCCAACTCTCACGTCCATACATGACTACTGGAAAAATCATAGCTTTGACCATATGGACAATTGTTGGCAAAGTAATGTCTCTGTTATGACTATAACTGTGAGCTCCATAGGGTCAGGAAATGTGAATGCATTGCACATTACACAGTACAGAGCACATAGTGGTTACACATTAAATGTTGGTTGACTGAAGAAGAATTAATTCATAAAATCAACAGATATAGAGCTTCTACCCTTTGGATGCTGTTAGGTAATTGCGGATCTATTATTTCTTGTAGTTCATTTCTCATCACCTTAAGAATACTTTTGGTTATATGTGTCATAAGTTCCCTTTCTGTTTGAACAGATTTTCTTCATATGGTACTATTTTCAGGCTTGCAATTAAATTAAATGGTCTCCCTCCTGTTGGCATAGACTGAGCCATCTTAATCACCTGAGTGAGTCTATAGTAAGGTATATAGACTTGTCCTCTTGTAAACTTGAAAGTCCCTCTTATCAGTGATTCTTCTAGGTTTCAGCCAGTGTTAATGTACCCCTGTATTATCTCTTTTCTCCTTTCATCTCTAGACTTTTTAATCTTTGAATTTTTACTTGCTCAATATATTTACTTGCTGTGGCTAAAGATATGAATCCTATTAAGCTAAGGATGGTAGTGGGCAAGGAGGGAGCAGTGGTCCAGACTGAAAGAAAGTCATAGCTACCTTAGTTCCCTTTGAGTCCCAATACTTTCCTTTTCCATCCTAGTTTCTAGGGTTCAAAGGAAATGACCCTTGTATAACAGGTGTTCTCCATGCACTAGATATTGCCCATGAGTACAACTGGATGGTGTCAAACTGTTTCTATTTGCCTTTACCATTGCCATGACTTTTGCTGCTTCTTTGTATATTTCTTCTTTCAAATCTAAAGACCTAGTTTAGGGATAAATACTCCTACCATTGCTAGGACACTCCTGTCCTATCCTAAGACAGGAAAAATGCGTTGTCTGTTTTTCTAGTTTATGTTTTCAAGGGCTGACTTATTTTGATCAAAACAATTTTAAGCTTCTGGATTCACAACCCTTAAGAAAATTTTTAGAAAGTGTTATCCTCAATTGTAATATTTGTATTTCAAAAATTGGTATTTAAAAGACTCTGCCCCTGCGACAGTAGAAAGAAGAATAACTACATCCTCGGAGAATGAGCTGTTTGACCTTGGAATGCTGTCTGTGAAAACAAGGTCCGTGTAAGCCTGTAATTTTCTCAAAAAGTAATAACAGAAAGAGGGAATTTTCATTCTTGAGACAATTTGTAAAGAGTATTCTCTTCTTCAAGAAACACATGCTCAATTATAGGAAAGAAGTTATAGACAATAAAGGAGATTCTGACTTTTAGCTCAGTTCAAAGACTTAGATTGAGAGGCATTTTTCTCAGAGAACTTTAAAGTTAAAGAAATGTGAATGCTAGAAGAGATTACAGTTATCTTCAATCATAAGACAGATGTAACCATTTTCTGAATCTATACTAGAAAGCATTGCCCTATAATACACGATAGAGGATTTCATAGGCGATGAATCGAGAAGTGCTTGGCTTTTTACTACAGTTGTAACTTTATTCTTTAGGTAGAGAAATCACAGTAAGTTTAAAAAGGGAAAGTCACAGGCTCAAAGAACAAATTTTTTTTTTTTCACTCCCCTATGAGAAGTGTTCAATCCACGTTTTGGTTATGTTGCTTTGAACTAGTTACTTGATAACAACAAATAGGTAAAGACTGAAACAAAGATGATGACACAGCCCTTTTAAAAAATATTAAAAAATATATACATTACGAAAGTTAACTCAAAATGGATCATGGGCTTAAATTTAAAATATAAAACTGTGCAACTCATAAAAAAAATCAGATAAAAACTTCAGGCTTGCAGCTAAGTAAATCTTAGATATGACACTGAACACATGATACACTCACACACACATGCACACAGCAAACTGAATCAAAATTAAAAACCTTTCCTCTGTAAAAGACCCTTTTTAAATATGAAAATATAAGTTACAGAACTGGGGGTGAAAGTGAAAGTCGCTCAGTCGTGTCCAACTCTTTGCGACCCCTTGGACTACACAGTCCATGGAATTCTCCAGGCCAGAATACTGGAG
>SJYM01005440.1:8180-18775 GCA_006410775.1 Tragelaphus imberbis | reverse complement strand
AAACAATAGAATGGGAAAGACTAGAGATCTCTTCAAGAAAATTAAAGATAGCAAGAGAACATTTCATGCAAAGATGGGCTCAATAAAGGACAGAAATAGTATGGACCTAAAAGAAGTAGAAGACATTAAGAAGAGGTGGCAAGAATACACAGAAGAATTGTACAAAAAAGATCTTAATAACCCAGATGACCACGATGGTGTGATCACTCACCTAGAACCAGACATCCTGGAATGAGAAGCCAAGTGGGCCTTAGGAAGTATCTCTACAAACAAAGCTAGTGGAATGATGGAATTCCAGTTGAGCTATTTCAAATCCTGAAAGATGCTGTGTGAAAGTGGTGTACTCGATATGTCAGCAAATTTGGAAAACTCAGCAGTGGCCACAGAAATGGAAAAGGTCAGTTTTCATTCCAATCCAAAAGAAAGGCNAATTCCAGTTGAGCTATTTCAAATCCTGAAAGATGCTGTGTGAAAGTGGTGTACTCGATATGTCAGCAAATTTGGAAAACTCAGCAGTGGCCACAGAAATGGAAAAGGTCAGTTTTCATTCCAATCCAAAAGAAAGGCAATGCCAAAGAATGTTCAAACTACTGCACAATTGCACTCATCTCACATGCTAGCAAAGTAATGCTCAAAATTCTCCAAGCTAGGCTTCAACAGCACATGAACAGAAAACTTCCAGATGTTCAAGCTGGATTTAGAAAAGGCAGAGGAAACAAAGATCAAATTGCCAACATCTGCTGGATCACAGAAAAAGCAAGAAAATTCCAGAAAAACATCTACTGCTGCTTCATTGACTATGCTAAAGCCTTTGACTGTGTGAATTACAACAAACTATGGAACAGCTGGGATAAACCAGACCACCTTACTTGCCGCCTGAGAAACCTGTATGCAGGTCAAGAAGCAACAGTTAGAACCAGACATGTAACAACAAACTAGGTCCAAATTGGGAAGGGAGTATGTTAAGGCTGTATACTGCCACCCTGCTTATTTAACTTATATGCACAGTACATCATACAAAATGCTGGGCTGGATAAAGCACAAGCTGGAATCAAGACTGCTGGGAGAAATATCAGTAACCTCAGATATAGCACCTTTATGGCAGAAAGCGAAGAGGAGCTAAAGAGCCTCTTGATGAAAGTGAAAGAGGAGAGTGAAAAAGCTGGCTTAAAACTCAACATTCAAAAAATGAAGATCATGGCATCGGGTCCCATCACTTCATGGCAAATAGAGGGGGAAACAATGAGAGACTTTATTTTCTTAGGCTCCAAAATCACTGAAGATGGTGACTGCAGCCATGAAATTAAAAGATGTTTGCTCCTTGGAAGAAAAGCTATGACAAACCTAAACAGTGTATTAAATAGCACAGATATCACTTTGCCAACAAAGGTCCATATAGTCAAAGCTATGGTTTTTCCAGTCATCATATATGGATGTGAGAATTGGATCATAAAGAAGACTGAATGTTGAAGAATTGATGCTTCTGAATTGTGGTGTTGGAGAAGACTCTTGACAGTCCCTTGAATAGCAAGGAGATCAAAGCAGTCCATCCTAAAGGAAATCAAGCCTAAATATTCATTGGAAGGACTGATGCTGAAGCTGAAGCTCCAATACTTTGGCCACCTGATACTAAGAACCAATTCATTAGAAAAGATTCTGATGCTGGGCAAGATTGAAGGCAGGAGGAGAAGGGGATGACAGAGGACAACATGGTTGGATGGCATCACTGATTCAATGGACATGAGTCTGACCAAGTTCCAGGAAATGGTGAAGGACAGGGAAGCCTGGCGTGCTGCAGTCCACAGGGCCGCAAAGAGTCGGACACGACTGAGTGATTGAACAACAACATGATGAAAAATATTGGAATCACGGGGTCATGTAGATTCTGGCTTTGTCCTGTCCCTTCCCATTCACCCAGAGTGTGTGGCCCATCAGAGCAATCCCCTAGAAGCAGCTAAAAACCCAGACACCTGGCCCACTGCAGACATCTCCACTCAGTTGGGTGGGGTCTGCTCTGGAATCCAGACTTTTTTTTTTTGGTTGGGGCAACTGCACAACCAGAGCCGCCTTGCTCAGAGCAGAGCCTGGCACACAGGAAGCATCGGATCCATGTTTGCTCATGTTAACCCCTCCTGCAGTGCTCCCACCGCCCTCGCTAGTCAAGGGGACAGCCCCAGAGTCTCCTCTCAGGGACCACAAGAGGACCCCAGCTCTGCCACGGGGGTCTCACGGTCCCGTCAGCAGCAGTGAGCTTTCCGTATCAGGGCTTTCACAACGAGCTCTCTGTGGTTCAGTGTTTATTATTGCTTTCTCTGTCCACAATGCACAACAACCACAAACAGTGTGAGTGATGCATGAAAAGGTGGGTTTGTTCCTGGTGGGTTTTGTGAACGTCTCTGCCTATCTGACTAGACCGACTGCTGAAGCAATGGCTCCTACCTGATGGGGGCGGGGGGTGTGGTGGGTAGAGTGCAGAGAAAAGGAGACCTTTCCTCTCTTTGCAGCTGGCCCACTCACGAGGGATGTGCCTGCCTTTCAGTTTAGGGTCGACTCCCTGGGGCCCCCAAGGCAGGTGGAGTGTGGGCACATACCAGTCTCTCCTGGGCCCTTGGAGTGCGGTGTCTCGGGCATGTCGGGGGTGTCTTTGTGCTCAGCAGCTCTCCTGGAGGTTCTCGTCTTGGTGGGCAGTTCTGGGGCCTGCAGCAGAGTACCTGCAACCCCTCGCATGCCTTTCTTCCCCAGCTCCTTTTCCACTTCTAAGAAACACCAAAAAAATTAAGAACAAAACCAGCAGTCATCAGCAGTGGTATCACTGTGGTATGTTGGCTTTTTCTTTCTAAGGCAACAGTGGTAAACTATATACGCTTACAGAAAAGGGACACACACTCTGAAGAAACAGTACTTGAGCAATTTTCAGAACCCTGGTTTCAAGAGACGGAAAGCCACCCTCAGCACCCCTGCTCCGCTTTCTGGTCTCTGGAGAGATGCTGGTCCACGTGCTGTAGCAGGAAGTGGACTGAAGGCTTGGGCTGGGCCCCACAGGGCTGTCCCTCCCAGGTCGATCTCGCTCCCCACCACGGGCACCCCCAGGACGGGCACTTTACCATCTGATATGCTGGATTCCTGGAACATTGTTTCAAAGGCTTGGTGGATCTCAGCAAAGGAGGGCCGGTCGGAGGGATTCCACTGCCAACCTGCAGATAAGACCCAAGTCAGACGGCCCACGAGGCCTCACTAACACGGGGGGACAAGACATTCTCAGTGGAAAGTCTGGAAATTAACATTCCAATCCTGCTTAAGCATCTTTTGCTATGACAAGTTAAAGTGACGAATGTCACTGTGTCCTATTACAGACGTTGAGAATTTGAGAAAATTTTACATACTGGCAGGAATATGGAGTCTAAAATCCCAGAGACAGGCTGACAGCAACAACTACATTTACAAATAGGATTTTACCAGCCTGCCTCCAGCAAATGTAGAAAGTTACTAAACCCAGTAGCTTGCTTCCTACCTTACCCTTACTTCATGGTTATCAAAGCCCAAATTCCTCATCAGAAAAGACGTACTAATTGAAACAAGGTTAAAATGAGGATTAAGGGATGACTAAATCCCGTTAGGTGAAGACATAGAGTCCCTCTCGGAAACTTCTGTTGAGAGTGTCAATTCATATAACCTTTTTGAGAAAAAGATGATAAAACCTATCAAAATTTAAAATGCACTTAGCTCCCTGAACCAAGAGTTCAACTTCTAGAAGTACTAGCAAAGTGCAGAGAGGTCTACGTATGAGGGTGCTGGTTCTTGCCTTGTTTATAATGACAAAAAAACCCAAAAAAACCACCAACAACAAATGTGTAAAACAACCAAATGCTCATCAAAAGAGGACTGGATGAATGAATAAATCATGCAACAGATGCCAGATAGCTACATAAAGATACGAGACAGGAAAGTGGGGGGAAGAGAGTGCACCCGCTCTGAATCACAGACATGGAAAGACAGGCCTGTTCCACTGCTAAGTACAAAAAAAAGTTGAGGTGATAAATGTTTATACATTTTATAAATGCACACATACTACATACTTATACACACACAACCTGTAACACATAACATACATACACACACACCTGTAACACACATACACCGCATGTATCACACACACACACACGTGTGTATGTATATGTATGTGTGTATGTAAATTGCTGAAATTTCAGGGCCCATAATATATATGGGCTTCCCTGGTGGCTTAGCAGTAGAGAATCCTCCTGCCCATGCAGGAGATGCAAATTGGATCCCTAGGTTGGAAAGATCCTGGAGAAGGAAACGGGAACCCACTCTGGTATTCTTTCCTGGGCAATGCCATGGACAGAGGAGCCTGGCCGACTACAGTTCACGGGGTTGTTAAACTTGGGGTTCTTATTAATAAATGCAAATTTCTTGTATAGTAGGCAAATATTTTGAGTGACTTTTATCCACTCAGGTTTGGTATGCATCGGTCTCATTTTGCATGAAAAACAAACAAAAAACCCTCACATGTAAAATACTATGTATGAATAAAGGCACATAGAAACATGGGAAAAAGTTAAGCAAAAAAAAAAAGTACCAAACTGTACAGTAGTTGCTTCTGAAGAATGGGAAGGAAGAGAGGAAATGGAGCACTTTTAACCCTGCCTTGACACAAACGGCCCGCACTGGGCTGCCTACAGAGCCCACATCGGAACCAGCGGGGGAAGGCTCACATGCTCGCATGAGTTCGTAGACCTTCTCTGGGCAGCCTTCCGGGCGCTCCATGCGGTAGTCTTTCTCCAGCAGCTCATACACCTGGGACAGGTCAATTCCTGGGTAAGGTGACATGCCATAGGTAGCAATTTCCCAAAGCAACACTCCAAATGCTAAAAGAAAAAAGAAAGAGCAAGACTGTTCAAGGCGTGTTTAAGATTTGACTGCACCGCATTCAAAACCGGCTAACTGTGTAGCAGACTTCAGGAGTTACGCCCTCAGAGGCAGCCCAGACACTCCAACATTTTATAAGGCTCTTAGTTATCAACAGCCCTGGACAGAACAGGACAGAATGAGGCTTTCCGGTCACTCAAGCCCACGGACTAGCACATGCTGTAGGAGAGGAGGGGCCTGGGGTGACCAACCCCTCCACGGTCTTTAAGGGAGCATGTTGGGAGATGTGGTGGAAGGTGCCTAGGACTGGAATTGAAGAGGCCATTTCTAGTCGTGGCTCTGTGACCAACTAGCCGCGTGCCTCCAACAGGCACCTCTCTCTTCTGGGTATGTGAAGTTATCTCTAAGGTCCCTTCCAACTCCAAAAATTCCATTAAAATCTAATGAAATCACTGAAATTCCAGGTCCCACTAAGGAACCTGAATTCCTTGGAGAAGTGGGTGGTTCAGGTCAGGGGCAGAGAATGAACCTGGAGTATTTCATCCATTTTAGATAGCACAGATGCTATAGAAGACTACAGGGTTTTGTCGGAAAGAGCCAGGAATAATTTGAAGTCCCCACAGGCCAAAGTTGAGACGTTCTGAATATCAATTTTTTAAAAATGCTGCAGTGGATTAATCCATAATATACTCAAATATAATTAAATCCAAGAGCTTGTAATAATACTACAAAAGAAAAACAAAACCTAATTGGTCACCACTGGAGGGTATTAAGAACTCAATCTGTTATCATGGAAACTGGTAAATAATGGCAAGGAAGTTTATATTTATCTTATCTTTCCTGTATGAACTGTACCCCCTACTGTAATCAGACGGTAGGAGAGAGGAAGTTTCTTCTTATAGAAGTATGGAGCTCATAAATGAGTAAGGAATGAGAGAACCAGGGAACTGTCACTTGGCAACACCCTCATCAATCAGTGGCTCTAGACAGAGAGGGAAAATCAAGAATTACGGGGCTACTGATCAAAGTTACCCTCCTTCCTATGAAGTACTCTTACAAAAACAAAACAAGTCAAACCGAATGTGATCAAGGTGCCTAGGTCCAACTACCCATTTTCTGGGAACAGTGAAGACTGAGGAACATGAGAAACAGTGAACAGAATCCAGAATGAGGGAGACTTTAAAGGACAAATGGCAGGATCTCTTCCACAAATAACCAGTGAGACACACAGAGAGATGGGAAAGGGGTTTACAGGTCAGAGGAGACCTAAAGGATGCCATCAACTAATTGCACTGGGAAATTTGTATTTTCACCCCAATTCAAAGAGATTAAAAAAAAACACCATGACTTTTACGGTTAGCTGGAAATCTGAACACTGATATTTGCTAATATTTAGAAACCGGGTCTTTGATGGCTCAGCAGGTAAAGAATCTGTAATACAGGTGACACGGGAGACACGGGTTCAATCCTTGGGTCAGGAAGATCCCCTGGAGAAGGAAACGGCAATCCACCCCAGCATTCTGGCCTGAAACATCCCATAGACAGAGGAACCTGGTGGGCTACAGTCCACGGGGTCGCAAAGAGTCAGACACAACTGAGAGACTAAGCATGCAAAATTCAGAAACTAAACTCAACTTGCGGTTCTACAAATACAAAAGCCATCTTTTAAGAGACATATGAAATATTCATGGACAAAACATTATGCTGTCTGGAATTTGCTTTGAAATAACAAGGGTTGGGGCTGGGCGGGGGTATAGGGTGAGAGGGTACCACAAGGTGAAGACAGCAAAGCTGGAGGTGGCAAGTGCCTGGAGTCATCAGGCAACTCTGCCTCCTTGACTGCCTGCTGACAATCTGCATAACAAAAAGTAAAAATAAAATACTGTCACACAAGGCTTCGAAGAGGAACATTCTACTTGAATCTCAAACCAGACTCTGCAGCATTCTCTCCACAGAGGCAGACCCTGGGTGCCTGCAGGGTGAGCTGGCTGCCCTGTACATCTAGGCAATCTAAGAGTGAAGACATAAAGTTGTTAAGTGGGGGAAAGAGTTCATCTGAATTATTTTGGAAGAGGAAAAAAAATCTCACTTTTACCTTACTTAGGAGAGAAAACACGGGAGAAGAGATTTTTAAAATTGAAAAAGAAGTAAAAGAAACAAAAAGAGAAGGAAGCAATGAGAAAGAAATGAAAGAGCAAGGGAAAAGGAACTGAGAAGGCAAGGAGAGAAGGCAAAATGCGGACACGGCCCCCCGAGACGAGGGCGAGGACAAAACCAGAGCAGTGGCCCTTACCCCAGATGTCCGACTTGATGGAGAACTTGTTGTAGGCCAGGCTCTCGGGCGCCGTCCACTTGATGGGGAACTTGGCCCCGGCGTGGGCTGTATAGGTATCCCCTGTCATCAGCCTGCTCAGGCCGAAATCAGCCACCTTCACCAAGTGGTTTTCCCCTACCAGGCAGTTTCTGGCAGCAAGATCTCTGGGAAAGGAAACAGTTTATCTGTGAGTTCCTGGCTGGCTGTCAGCTTTACAAATCTCCCACCACTGCTTACCAAGGGGCAACACCCACAGTGGGAAAATGGAGATCCTAAATAAATACATCTGCTTGTAAATAGTAAATACCAAGCTCTACCCGCAGTGGGTGGCGGGGGAACAGGCTCCCTGGCCCCACGACCTGGAGTGAGCGAATCACCCTAGGACTCGGTTCTCTCACCCATAAGATGATGATAACGGTGCTTGCTTCTTAGGGTGGTTGTGAGTGGTAGTGAATTCACAGTAAAGCACTGATGATGCCTGGGGATAGTGTCCTTAAGAGTCTGTTCAGCTACTACTGCCCTGTGCCAGGCACCGGGAGCAGACATCCAGGCCAGGCCTTGATCTCGAGAAACTCACATCAGCGTGAGTCTCTGCTTGTCCTATTTAGACTCAACAGGATAAAATAGAGCCCATGACATTCTTTATCCAAATTGTATTTCCCACTTTCCTATTTCTTCCTAATGCGTATCCAAATGTATCCTATGGATTCTCTCCTGTATAATCGGCTTCCTTTTGCCTCCTGATTCTCCCACGGAGGCAGGAGCCTAATCTCTGGTTCACGGACGTTAAGCATGAAATCGCAAGGCAACCTGGAAAGCAGGATGAGGAGAGGCCCCTGCTGAAGGCGATGGCTGTGTGAGATAGCCTGATCACCAGCAATGAGAGGGAAAGGAAATTCAGGAGGGTGGTGCCTAACAGGATTTCGGTAAAGCATTTTAAGTTTGTGTGAATGAAGAATGAACCGAGCCGTGCAAGGCAAACCAGAAGTCAAGAAATTTCAATTTGCAGCCTCAGAGGGTTCACTTTCCTGAGTGACAGGAGCCTCTCAAGCAGACTCTCACGGAGCAGTGAAAAATCTGTTGTACAAGGCACCACCAGCAGTTCACACGCTCCTCTTACTCCTCACTATGAAGTCCCGTGTACAGGTTTCATACTTGAGTTAATTGGGAAGGAAAGGTCACCACGGTGGCTGGAGAACATCTTGCATAGAAGACTCCGGCAAAGCCCATCAGGCCCTGTCCTACACAGGCCGTCACTCTGCTAGGAAGCCATTTACACCAGCAAAGAATGTGGAGACCAAGATAATTGTGGCATGCTTGAAGGTCAGAACACTCCAGGCTTTGAAGCAGCCAAGATGCTTAATTTAGAACTACGCGTGCACAATCCTGACAATGGTGGAGACATCCCTGAACCAGACGACAGCAAGTTAAGTGGAGAATGAAACGATAATTACCAGAAGGGAGGGGAAAACACATACACACACAACACGGGAACAAAACCCACGTAGGGCCGTTTCTGAGAGCTTGTGGGGGAAAAACGCCCCAGCGGCTGCTGGAAAGAGGTCACGACACTACTGACGAACCCCAGCCCTGGAGGAGCAACAGGTGCCCTAGGTCACAGGGAGCCCTGCCAATGAAAAGGGGTGCCTTCTGATAAACTTCACCCAATATTCCTCTTAGTCCAAAATGATTCTGCAGTGAAATACTTCTCAGCCTGGGGATAACTGCTCTGTGGGTCCAAGGGCCAGGCTGGGCTGAGTGTAGTCCTGGACGCACAACCAAAGCTGGCAACGTCAGGAAAATGGTGTTCGCCTTTGCTCCAAGGTCCAAGGAGCTGCTGGCACTAAAAAATTCAGAGGCTGAGCCAGAAGACCTTGTAGGTTGGGGTTTTTTTGTAAAAGTATGCCCGGGTCCCGTGGGTGCCCCATGACTCCGCTGGCGTGGGGAGGGCGGCCTTGTGGGGCTCCTACCTGTGGATGAAGTTCTTCTTCTCCAGGTACTCCATGGCGGACGAGATCTGAGTGGCCATGTACAGCAGCACCACGGCGTTCACCTCCTGCCGGTTACAGTCCCGCAGGTAGTCCAGCAGGTTCCCATAGGTCATGAACTCAGTGATTATGTAGAACGGAGGCTCCCGGGTGCAGACCCCTGCCAACGAGATGAGGCTTCAGCGTTCTGCTCCGCTCCCAATGGAGCGCACACCAGCAAAGATGAGCCCTGAAGAACGAGGCTTCTGAGACGGACTCTCTCTCTGTCCCTACGCCCCGGGCTCACACCCTGCAATGGCTCCATGCACTCGTGGGCTGAGATTGTGTTCCTGTGGGGGGGACGTGCTCCCCCCAGCTTTTCTCTTCCTCTCAAGCCCATGGGCTTCAACAGGAAAGAGGCTGCCGCTGAGTTCAAGAGCAGAGGCTGGGCCACATCAAACAAACTAAGTCATCACCCCAATGGATATATGGATATTTCTATGTACAGAATCGCTTTAGGAAGGAACTTCTGAAATTCTTAGGTTTTAAGGTATTGATTTGAGACTTGTGCTTGACCACTTTTGGGTATCAGCTTAAAAGTTATAACAGTCTCTCTCACTTGTGTGGGCACATGGACACATACACACACACATCCACCCCATCTCTCACTTGTGGGGGTGTATGGATACACACCCACCCACCCCATCCCTCACTTGTGCAGGTGCATGGACACACACACACACACACACATACTCACACACCCATCCCACACAGGTCTCTTTGGATCCAGGGCTGATGCAGGTGGGGAACAGACGTACAGACCAGAAACTTTAAGGCAGTGAGCCATTCACCTCCGCTTCAACAGCGCCTGTATCACTTCACTCGGAGAGTTTAATTCAAAGCTCAGGGCTCCTCACACTCACCGAGTAACTGTACTAAATTGGGGTGCTTGATCTCTTTCATTACTGCAGCCTCTTTCAAGAACTCCTCCACCTCCATGGTATCCTCCTACAGGAAAGAAAGAAGTGATGACATTATCTCAGCAAGGAAAGCGTTCAAGTGGGGAAGTACAACTTGAATGGTTAACACAAGCTGGAGCTTCGACGAGCAATCATCCTGGTCCACCGGTTTCAACCACGACATCCTTCTTGACAGGTTTCAAGGTGGCCGGTCATCAGCCCGATGGCACAAAGAATTTTCCACTATGGCGCGGAGCTTTTGAATTCTCACCCAGCAAAGCTGGCTGGGTATGCTGGTGACTTGCTCTGGTGGCTCCATGCAGACTGCTTGTTTCCATCACCTAGTGAAGTTTATGGGGAGGGAGGGAGATGTGTGAAGGCAACCACCACAATCATGGTACCACTCCCCTAAGGAACGGCTGGTTTCCAAGGACTCCCAAAACGTTTAACGTTAAAAAAAAAAAAAAA
>SJYM01005428.1:42343-59951 GCA_006410775.1 Tragelaphus imberbis | reverse complement strand
TTGTCATCCTTGCCACCATAAACATGTGACCCCAGGTACAGGGTCTGGGATATGGGGTCACCCTGGAAACAGAGGCCAATAAACTAAGATACAAAGTTTGGTGAGGGGGAGGTCACACTGGATACTGTGGATGTGTAACTCTAACTTCAGGGTCTGGGAGGGGTGTCACCCTGGAATCTATGGATGTGTGACACCAGGTGGAAAAGGGAAGACATATTGGATACCGTGGCCACGTGAATCCAGGTGCAGCACCTGAGACATGGGGTCACACAGGAGACTGTTGACGGGTGAGACCAGGTAGGTGAACAGAGGGTTTACACCCTGGTGAATGTGGATGTGTGAACCTGCGTCAGGGTCTGTGAAGAGTGTCACTCTGCAGAATGTGGAAATCTGATCCCAGGATTCCTCTAGAGTTGCAGTGGGGAACATGGGGTTCCTGTCAAGTTGTATCAGAGGACTCAAAGCTCCCCTCTACTTGCAGTGGGAGCTCAGTGTTCCTNGTCAGGGTCTGTGAAGAGTGTCACTCTGCAGAATGTGGAAATCTGATCCCAGGATTCCTCTAGAGTTGCAGTGGGGAACATGGGGTTCCTGTCAAGTTGTATCAGAGGACTCAAAGCTCCCCTCTACTTGCAGTGGGAGCTCAGTGTTCCTCTCCAATTGTAGCATGGAATGCAAAGTTCCACTCGAGGCATGGTGAGGAACTTGTGTTCCTCTTGAGTTGATAAGTTACCCAGGGTTCTTCTTAACTTGTGGTGGGGCCTCCTCTCGAGTTCCCTTGGGGTAATTCATCTCTAGCAGGGATGTGCAGGGCGGCTCCTTTCTTGTCGCTATCTGCGTGTGGCTACTCACTAGATTTAGCATGAGATTCCTCTAGTTGTGTTCAGGGTCAACTCTGTAGTTGTGGGGTGTTTCATTCTCTCTAGTTGTGGTGATCAAGCTCCTCTCTGGTTGCTGTGTGAGGTTCGTCTCTTTTAGCAGCAGAGGGGCTCCTCTCAATGTGTGATGTCTTTTGGGTTCCTCTCGAGTTGCAGGGCAATGTGCTCTCTGGTTGGAGTGTGTGGGTCTCCATGGGAAAGGTTCTCTATTTTTGGCGATAGGGGTTCCTCACTAATATTAGGGGGATACCTTCTTTCTAGTTGTGAAGGATGCAACTCAACTTACTTCAGGTAGCTCATTTCTATTTGTGGAAGAGAGGCTTCTCTCTAGGTGTGAGGTCCTGGGGGAATCCACTCTAGTTTTTCTGGGGGAATCTGCTTCACTTTTATCCGGGAGCCCCAGTATTATTATGACTAGTCGCCCCTTTTCTTGTTATTTCCTAGGGCTCCTGTCAAATTGCAGCAGGGAACTCGGTGTGCCGCTTGTAACAGCAGGTGACTCAGGCTTCCTTTAGAGTTGTGGTGGAGCCTCCTCTCGAGCTGCAGTGGGGAAGATCCTCTCTAGTAGCTCTGTGCAGGCTACCTATGTCTACCTGCATTGTGTAGGAGGCTACTCTCTAGTTGCAGCATGGGGTGCCACTCTAGTTGCAGTGGGGATCCACTCTTTATTTGTGGTGGGTTGGCTCCTCTCTACTTGTCATTTGCAGACACCACTCTAGTTGTGTCAGGGGGGCTCCTCTTTAGTTGTGGCAGTCGGGCTTCTCTGTAGTTGTGGTAGAGTGCTCTCCTCAAACTGTGATGGGGATGGCTATTGTCTGGTTGTGATGGGAAAAGGAACTTTTTCTAGCTTTAATGTGTAGGACGCTACTCTCTAGTTGTGACAATGGGAGGCCTCTTTAGTTGTAACATGGTGGGCTGCACTCTACTTGTGGAAAGAGGTTTCTGTCTAATTGTGATAGATGGGTATGCTCTCTAATGGCAATGTTAAGGGGGGTGTCTCTAATTGTGACAGGGGTCTCTTCTCTAGCTACAGTGTTGGCCTCCTCTTTCATTGTGATTCGTGTGGGAATCCCACTCTAGTTGTGATGTACATGGGCACTTTTTGCTAATTGTGATGAGTGGGGCACACTCATATCGACCTGTGTGAGGAGTGTCCACTCTAGTTGTGGCAGTGGTTCTCCACTCTAAATGCGATGTAAGGGAGGGCGAAGCACCTCTCTAGTTTTGGCGGTGTGCTCCTGTAGTTGCACCTGAGTGTCAACTCTCTAGTTGTGGCGTGTATTCAACTCTCCAGTTTTGGCAGTTGGACTTCTCTCTAGTTGTGATGTCCTGGGACGCTCCTCCCTAAGTGTGTTGTGCCTGGGGAAGTCCTCTTCAGCTGTGGAGTGGGAACTCCTGTCTTGTTGCATCAAGCTGTGCAGCGCTTCTCTAGATGCAGTTTTCTGGCTCATCATTATTTGTGGTTTGGGTGGTACTCTCTAGTAGTGGTGTAGAGCCTCCTCTCTAGATGAGATGTACGAGATTGCTCCTCTCTAGGAGCGGGTGCAAGGCCTCTTCATGCAGTGTGATGGTGGGCTCCTCTCTTGTGGTGGTGGGGAACTCCTCTTGAGTTTCATCAGGAGAATTGGTATTCCTGTCGAGGTGAGGTTGGGCCTCCATTCGAGTTTTAGTTTTTTAGCTCCTCTCTAGTAGCATTGTGCAGGGTGGCTTCTGTTTAGTTGTGATGTGTAGGCGGCAAAACTCACTGAGGCATGGGGCTCCCGTCTAGCTGGTGTGGGGGCCAACTTAGTTGTGTTGGCTTGTCTTCTCTCTAGTTGTGGTGTGCAGTCTCCTCTCAAGTTGTGTTAGGGATCTCTTCTCTATTTATGGTGTTCTGGGGACACCTCTAGAGCTGCAGTAGAATGTTCCTCTCGAATGGGGAAGGGAGTTTCCTCTCTGGTAGCAATGTGCACAGGCACTATTTCCAGGTGCGATATTTGCGAGCCTACTGTCTAATTTTTGCAAGGCCCCTCCTCTTTTGTTGTGGCATGGGAGACTCCTCTCTAGTTGTGAAAGGAGGCTTCTGTGCAATTGTGATGTGTGGGAATGCTCCTTGCAAGTGGCAATGTTCAAGGGGCTGCTCTGTATTTGTGACATGTGGTTTATTCTCTAGATGTGGTTAGGATGCTCCTCTCTGACAGTGGTAATGGTGTGTACTCTACTTGCAGCCAGGGGTTGTATCTATTGGCAGTGGAGAGAACCCTCTCTAGGTGCAATGTCCAGGGTTTCCTCTCCTGTTGTGTGGTGGGACACTCTCAAGTTTTGGCAGGTGAGCTCTTCTCTCATTATGGCCATGGGCTTCTCTTGAGCTATGGTATACGGCCCCTCTCAAGTTCAGGAGGGGACTCTTGGCTCCTGTATAGTTGGGGTGGTGATTCCTCCAAGGGATCTATGGGGCAGTTTGTTTTCTCTACTTGTGGCATTGGAGGTTCCTCACTAGTTTTCACGAGTTTTCTCCATTCTAGTTGTAACAGGCTCATCTCAAATTATTTCAGGGGCTTCCTCTATTCACAACAGAGGGGCTTCTCCCTAGGTGCAATATGCTGAAGGGCTCCTATCTAATTTTGGCAGGGGAATCCTCTGCAGTTTTGGTGGGGGATCTCCTAGCTTTGTCCTTGGGGGCTCCTTCGTTGTGATGGCACAGGGATCTTCTAGAGATTCAGTGGGGGACTTGTGGTTCCTTTCAAGTTGGGACAGATGACTTGGGGTTCCTTTAGAATTGTGGTGGTGCCTCCTTTTGAGCTGCTTGGGTCAGCTCCTTTCTAGTAGCAATTAGCAGGCTGCCTCCTGTCTTCTTGTGGTGTGCAGTAGGCTACTATAATAGTTACAGCACGGGACTGCACTCTAGTTGTAGTGGCGTCAACTGATGTTTTTGTTTCCACTCCTCTCTAGTTGTGGTTTGGACTCCTCTCTAGCTGTGGTTTACAGACTACTCTCTAGTTGTGGCAGGGTAGGACTCCTCTTTAGTTGTGGTATGAAGCTACCTCTTTTGTTGTGGTATAGTTCTCTCAAATTGTGACAGTTTGAGAATCCTTAGGAATCCTCTCGAGTTACCTCAGTGCTTGGGTCTCATCTCGATTTGCGATGGGGAACTCGGTGTTCCTTCCGAGTCGCAGCAGGGGCATCAGTCCTCTTCTCCAGTTGAGGTGGGTAGCTCAGGGTTCCTCTTGGTTTTCAGCAGGAAACTCATGATTTCTCCTGAGTTGTGATGGGAAATCTCAGGGTTCATCTCGAATTACAACCGGGGAGTAAGGTCTCCTCTTGAGTTGAGGCGAGGAACTTGGATTTCCTCTCGAGTTACAGCAGGGGAGTCAGGCCTCCTCTCAAGTTGTGATGGGGAACTCAGGGTTCCTCTATAGTTGCAAAAGAGGACTTGGGTTTCCAATGGAGTTGTAGCTGGTAACACTGGGTATGTCTCAAGTTCCAGCATGAATCTTGGGGTTCTTTAAGAGTTACAGTAGGGTACTCAGAGCTCCTCTCGAGTTGTTCCAAGAACTCAGGATTCCTCTTGATTTGCAGTGCAGGACTCTGGGTTCCACTTGAGCCGTGTCAGGGAACACAGTCTTCTTCTCAAGTTGGGGGGCTACACATGATCCCTCTCATGTTGTCCTGGGACCTCCTCTCGTGATGTCTTGGGGAAACTGGCCTCTAGTAGGGATGTGTAGGTTGACTTCTCTCTTGTTACAATGTGCAGGTGACTACTCACTAGTTTTGGCATGGAACTTCTCTCTAGATATGTTTGGGGTCAATCCTATAGCTCTGGTGGGTTCAATTCTCTCTAGTAATGGTCTGCAAGCTCCTGTCCAGTTGTGTTGTGAGGGTCGTCTCTATTAGCAGCAGAACAGTTCCTCTCTATGTGTGATACCCAGTAGGCTCTATCAAGTTGTAGTGGAGGGCTCCTCTCGAGTTGTGAGGCTGTGTCCTTTTTGGTTGTGGTGTGGGTGGTTCCATGGGAAGAGTCCTTTCTACTTTTGGCAATAGAGATTGCTAATATTCGAGGGCTTTCTTCTATCTAGCTGTGAGTGATTCCATTCAATTTAATTCAGGGAGCTTATTTCTATTTGCTTCAGAGGGTCTTCTTTCTAGGTGTGATGTCCTCGGGGATTCCACTCTATTTCTGCCTGGGAAATCCACTACAGGTTTGCCAGGGGAGCTCCTCTGTCATTTGGCCAGGTTATGCTTTCTTGTTACAGCATATTGTTCCTGTCAGATTGCAGTGGGGAACTTTGCATTTCTCTTGAGTTTCAGGAGGGGACTCGGGAATCCTTTAAGTTGTGGTGGAGCCTCCTCTTGGATTTCCCTACGTCAGATACTCTAGAAGTGATATGCAGCCTGGCTCCTGTCTTGTTGCAATCTGTGGGACTCTACTCTCTAGTTACAGCATGGAGCTCCACTGCAGTTGCAGTGGGGATCCACCCTTTATTTGTGGTGGGTCAGCTCCTCTCTAGTTGTCGTTTGCAGACTCCTCTCTAGGTTTGGCAGGGGGGCTTCTCCTCTCTAGTTGTGGCAGGGGGAGTCCTCCTTAGTTGTGTAGTTGGGCTCCTCTCTAGTTGTGGTAAAGTGCTCTTCTCAAATTTGGGTGGCTGTTGCTCCTCTTTGGTTGTGATGTGAAGGGGCTTTTTTTTTTTTTCTAGTTTCAGTGTGCAGGCGGCTATTCTCTAGTTGTGGTAGTGGGTGTTTTCTTTAGTTGTGGCATGGTGGGCTCCTTTCTACTCGTGGCAAGGGGCTTCTGTCTAATTGTGATGTGTGGGTATGACCTTCTCTGATGGTGATGTTCAGGGGGGCTTATCTCTAGTTGTGACAGAAGTCTCCTCTTTAGTTGCAATGTTATCCTCCTTTTTAATTTTGATCCATGTGGGAGTTCCACTCTAGTTTTGATGTGCATGGGAACTTTTCTCTAATTGTGATATGTTGGGCATGCTCCTATCTATCTGTGCAAGGAATATACACTCTAGCTATGACAGTGGTGCTCCACTCTTAAAACACTCCATAGTGGTGCATTTTAGGGCGGGGGTGGCACCTCTTTAGTTTCAGTGATATGCTCCTTATGCCTGAATGTCAGCTATCTAGTTGTTGCATGTATTCAGCTCTATAGTTTTGTCAATTTGGCTTCTCTCTAGTGGTTAAGTCCTGCAGTGCTCTTCCCTAGTTGTACTCTTCCTGGGGTTTTCCTCTCTAATTGTGGAGTAGGAATTCCTATCTTGTTGCATTATGCTGTAGTGCTCCTCTCTAGGTGCAGTTTGCTGGCTCATCTCTATTTGTGGTTTGAGTGGCTACTCTCTGGTATTGAAATGAAACCTCCTCTCTAGATGTGGTGTGCAAGACTGCTTCTCTCTAGGGGCGTGTGTGGGGCCTCCTTTCTACATGTGGTGTCTGATTTGGCTCATCTCTTGTTGCAGTGTGTGGGCTCCTCCCATGTGTGATGGGGGACTCCAATCGAGTTGCCCTGGGAGACATGTTGTTTCTCTCAAGTTGAGGCAGGGCCTCCACTCGAGTTTTCTTTTTTTGGTGAGGAAGGGTAGCTCCTCTCTAGTAGCATTGTAGAGGGTTGCTTCTGTTTAATTTCGATGTGTGAGTGGCTAAACTACCTGTGGCATGGAGCTCCTCTCTAGTTGGTGCGGGGGGTCAACACTTAGTTGTGTTGGATGTGCTTCTCTCTGGTTGTGGTGTTCAGGCTCCTCTTGAGTTGTGTTAAGGGAAGTCTTCCCTAGTTGTAGTGTTTGGGGGGCACCTCTAGAGTTGTGGTGGAGTGTTCCTCTTGAATTGTCATGGGTGTTTGCTCTTTGGGAGTGATGTGCGCAGGCACTCTTTCCAGGTGCAATATCTTCAAGCATACTCTCTAATTTTGGCATGTCCCCTCCTCTTTCGGGGTGGTGTCTATAACTTCTCTCTTGTTTTGGCAGGAGACTTCTGTCTAATTGCATTGTGCTGGAATGGTCCGCTCAAGTGTTGATGTTCTGGGAGCTGCTCTCTATTTGTAGAATGTGGTCTACCTGCTAGTTTTGACTAGTTTTGTCCTCTCTGACATTTGTAGGGGCATCTACTCAACTTGCAGGAGTGGGTTCGTCTCTCTTTTTTTCTGTGGAAGTGACCTTCTAAAGGTGCAATGTCAGAGGTCTACTTTCTAGCTGTGGTAAGGGTCATACTCTCCAGTTTTGGTGGTTGGGCTCCTCTCTCGTTGTGTTCATTGGCTTCTCTCCCATTGTGGCATAGGCCTCCTCTCAAATTACGAAGGGGTTTTGGGGCTCCTCTCTTGTTGCAGAGTATCTCATCTGGGGGCTATCTGTGGGGTGGTTGTTCACTCTACTTGTTGTTTAGGGGCTCCTTACTGTTTTTCATGGGGTTGTGACTCCACTCTAGTTGTGACAGGCTTCTCTTAAGTTACTTCAATGTCTTCATCAGTGTTTGCAGCACAGGGGATCCTCTCTAGGTGCAATGTGCCAGAGGGCTCCTCTCTAGTTTTGGCAGGGAATTTTTCTCCAGTTTCGGTGGGGTGTCCTAGTTTCATCGCTGGGGGCTCCTTCCTTGTGATGTCAACGGATTCTAGTCGAGTTGTGGTGAAGGACTTGTTGTTCCTCTCATGTTGTGACAGGTGATTCGTGGTTCCTTTAGAGTTGTGCAGGTGCGTACTCTTGAGCTGTGTGGGGCAGCTCCTCTCTGCCCCAAGAATTAGCAGGCTGGTTCTTGTCTAATTGTGATGTGTAGTATGCTACTGTATAGTTATGACATAGGATTCAACTCTAGTTGCAGTGGAGTTCAACTGACAGTTTTGTTTCTGTTCCCCTCTAATTGTGGTTTGCATATTTGTCTACAGTTGTGGTGGGGTTGGTGGCTCCTCTTCATGTCTTGTATGGGTACTCCTCTCTGGATATTGTAACATACACCTCTTGGACTGTGGTGAGGGTGCTTCTTCTCTGGTTGTGATGTGAAAGGGCACTTTTTCCAGTTGTGGGTTGAAGGAATATACTTTCTAATTGTAGCAAATTACAACATCTTTTCTTGTGGTTTGTTGACCTCTTCTCTACTCATAGAAGGGAAGGTATGTTTAGGTGTGATGTGTTGCTGTGCTTCTCTCTAGTGTCAATAATCAGCGGGGCTACTGTCTAGTTCCCATGTGGTTCTCTCTTCTACTTGTGGTGTGGGGCTCCTCTCTTATTATGATCTGAGGGAAAGGTCCTATCTAATTGTGGCGGCCTTTTCTCTAGTTGTGTTGTGTAGGCTCCTCCCTTGTTGTCGAGGGGTGCTGCTTTATAGTTGTGACAGGGGGCTCTGAGCTAGCTTCAGGGTGCACGAGGCTCTCAACTTGTGGCTGGGGCTCCTCTCCAGTTGTTGCATAATTCACCTCTCGAGTTGCTGCAGGAAGCCCCTCTCAAGTTTTGGTGGGTGGCTCATCTGAAATTGGAGATAGAAATGGAAACCAACTGCAGTATTCATGCCTGGAAAATCCCATGGATGGAGGGGCTTGGTAGGCTACAGTGCATGGGGTTGCAAAAAGTCAGACACTACTCAGAAAATTCACTTTAACATTTTGTCATAGGCCCCCAGTGGCTAAGATGATAAAGAATCTGCCTGGGATGCAAGAGACCTGGGTTTCATCCCAGGTTCAGGAAGATCCTCTGGAGAAAGGCATGACAACCCACCCTGGCATTCTTGCCTGTAGAATCCCATGGACAGAAAAGTCTGGCTAGCTACACAGTCCATGGGGTCACAAAGAGTCAGAAATGACTGAGCAGCTAACACACAATCATCTGTAATTNCTGTGGGGGCTCGAGGCTCCTCTAAAATGAGGCAGAGGATCCTGTCAAGATGAAGTAGGGGGCTCCTCTGGACTTCCTTTGGTGAGCTCCTCTCTAACTGTGGCTGGGGACTCCAGTTTACCTGTGGCATGGGGGTTTCTTTCTAGTTGTGAGGTGTTGGTGAGCTCCTCTCGAGTATCAATGGGAGTTCTTCTGTAGTTGTGGTGGGTGATTATCTCTAGCTGCACTGTGGCTGCTCCCTTCTTCTGTGGTGTGCGGGTGGGCTACTCTCAAGATGTGATATGCAGGCTTCTTTCTAGTTATGGTGAGGGTCTCTTTAGTTGCAATATCTGAGGGGAGTCCTCCCTCATTGCAATTTGAAAAGCCTTCCTTTCTTGTGATGGGGAAGCTCATCAATATTTGCCACAGTGTGACTCCACTCTAGGTATGATGTGTGGGGACATCATCTCCCATTGTGTCTAGTGGGTTTTATCTAGTGGCAGTAGAGTTCTTTTCTTGAGTTGTGGCAGTTTACTCAGAGCTCCTCCAGAGTTGCAGTATTCCTTCCTCTTGGGTTGTGATAGGGGGCTCATCAGGTGGCTCTGCTCTTCTTTTGACACAAGGTGTTCCTTACAAATTTTAGAATGGTTACTCCTCTCTACTTGTGAGGGCCTCCTCTCGATTTACTTCAGGGTCTCCCCTCTATTTGCAGCAGAGAGGAGGTGCCTGTTTCTCTACGTGTGATGTCTTCATAAACTCCTCTCTACTTGTGGGAGAAACCTCTCCAGGTTTGGTGGAGATATCCTCTGTCATTGTGACCAGTGACTCCTCTCATGTTGCAGCAAAGAACTGTGTGGTACCTCTCTAGTTTCCTTGACAGTGGAATTTCTCAATTATTGCAGTATGCATGGGAATCTATACATAGTGCGTTGTACAGACTCCTCTCTAATTTTGGCATGTGGCCAAAGCTAGCTGTGGCCAGGGGCTCTCTCTAGTTGCACTATTGTAGTGGTTTTCNCTTGACAGTGGAATTTCTCAATTATTGCAGTATGCATGGGAATCTATACATAGTGCGTTGTACAGACTCCTCTCTAATTTTGGCATGTGGCCAAAGCTAGCTGTGGCCAGGGGCTCTCTCTAGTTGCACTATTGTATTGGTTTTCCTCTAGTTGTGTTGTGGTGGCTGTTTCACATTGTTGCAGTCATTACTCTAGTTGCTGTGAGCAAGGTACTACTCTCTAGTTGAGGTGGGATAATCCAATCTAGTTTGATCCAGAAGCCTCCTCTCTAGTTTCAGTGGAGGTCAATACTGTATTTGTGATGGGTGGTCTAGTCTCTAGTTGTGGTGGGGTTCCCCTCTGTAGTTACATTGGGCACGGGTTTTCCTTAATAGTTGCTATGTGTCGTGCGGCTCTTCTCCAATTCTGATACATGCGTGCCTCTCTGGTGTGGTGAGCTGCAGTTCTCTAATTGTGCCTTGGGTGGTTCTTCCTTTTAGTGATGTGTGCCTGGGTTCCTCTTGTGGTGGTGTGGTGCTCCTCTCTAGTCATGCTGAGGTCTTATCTTGATTTGCAATGGGAGCTCCTCTTTAGTTGAGGGAGTTGATTCAGAGCCCCTCTTGAGTTCTGGTGGTGGCATCTCTCAAGTTGCACCAGGGGATTTGGGGTCCTTTCGAGTTGTGTTAGGAAACTAAGGGTTCCTCTTTAGTTGCAGCAGTAGGCCCCGATCTCCTGTCGAGTTGTGGCAGGTACTTGGTTTTCCTCTGGATTACAGTGCACAACTCAGACTTCCTCTAAGTTTCCATGAAATGTTTTTCTTGATTTGATGCAGGGGACTCAGAGCTTCTCTCGTGTTGTGGTGATGCTTCCTCTTGAATTGTGGTGTGTTGTCTCTATCGGGGGGGGGGTCCTGTCTATTTTTGGCACAGGTGTCTCCTTACTAGTTTGTTGCGGGATTGATATGCTCTAATTTTGAGTTGCTCCTCTTGAGTTACTTCATCGGCTCATCTGTATTTGCTACAGAGTATCCCCTATAAGTTGGGATGTCCTAGGGGATGCTCTGTAGTTGTGGTGAGGGCATCCTCTCCAGCTCTGATGTTGGAGTGCCCCTGACTGTTGCTGGTAGCTCCCCTCGTGATACAGTATAGGGCTCCTCTTGAATTGAGACAGATTCTCTCAGTTCCTCTTGAGTTGTGGTTGTGGTCTTGGGAATCCTCTCAAGTTGCATTGGGGGGCTAGGATCTAGTCTCAGTTTGTGATGGGAAACTCAAGGTTCTTCTCGAGTTGCAGGAAGGGAGTCGGACATCCTCTCTAGTTGAGGTAGAGAACTCAGGGTTCCTCTCGAGTTGCAACAGGGGACTATGGCCCAGTAGAACTGCAGCTGAAAACTCGGAGTTCCTCTCCAGTTGCAGCACATAATTTGAGCTTCCTATTAAGTTGCAACAGGGAACCTGGGGCTCCACTCAAGTTGTGGCTGGGAAGTCGGGGTACCTCTTAAGTTGCAGCAGGGGACTCAGGGCTCCTCCCGAGTTTCAGTGGGATCTCAGGACTCCTCTCGAGTTTCAGCGCAAGAATTAGTGTTCCACTCAAGCTGTGGCAGGGAATTCAGGGTTCTTCTCCATTTGGGTTGTACTCAGTGTTCCTCTCATGTTGCACTGGGGCCTCCTCTCAAGTTGTATTGCTGTGACTCATCTCTAACAGGGATGTTCAAGGGGGCTGTTGCAATGTGCGGATGGTTATTCACTAGTTTGGGTCAGATTCAATTCTGTAGCTGTGGTGGCTTTGATTCTTTTTAGTTGTGGTGTGCAAGCACCTCTCTAGTTGTGGTTGGAGACTCCTCTCTACCTGTGGAATGGATGTTTCTTTCTCGTTGTGGTGTGCTGTGGGCTCCTCTGTAGGTGTCATGGGGGATTATCTCTAGCAGTTGCGTGGCTTCTCCTTTCTAGTTGTGGTGTGTTTATGGGCTAACCTCTAGTTGTGGTATGTGTGCTCCTTTCTGGTCATGGTGAGGGGGTCATTTGCTGCAATACTTGTGGGAAGTCCTCTCTCATTGTAATATACAGGGGCCTCCTTTCTGGTTGTTGTGGAGGGGCTCATCCATATTTGCTGAAGTGTGGCTCCTATGATGTCTATGGACCTCCTCTCACATTGTGTCCAATGGCGTCTCTCAAGTAGCTCAGCCTTCTTTTCTTGAGTTGTGGCAGCATATCCAGGGCTCATCTCGAGTTTCAGTGGTCCCACCTCTTAGGTTGTGATGGGGTCTCTGCAAAGTGGTTCTGCTCTTCTTTTGACACTAGGTATTCCTCAAAAGTTTTAGTATTGTTACTCCTCTCTTCTTGTGAGGACCTCCTCTTGGGTTACTTCAGGGGATTATCTCTATCTGGGATGCTTTGGTGGACTTTTCTATACTTCTGGAGGGAGAAACCTCTCCAGTTTTGGTGGAGGGCCCGTCTATCATTGTGACCAGCCTCATGTCTCATGTTTCAGGGAAGGACTTGGTGGTACCTCTCTAGTTGCATTGGGCAGTGGTGTTTCTTAGTCATTGCGGTATACAAGAGACTCTTTACATAAGCAGTGTGTAGGCTTCTTTCATTGTGGCTTGTGGTAAATACACTAGCTCTGGCCAGGAGCTGTAGTTGCACTGTACTAGGGATTTCTCTCCAGATGTGGTGTGGTGCTCCTTTGAGTTGTTGCAATCATTAATCTAGTTGCTGTTGGCAAGGTGCTACTCTCTAGTTGAGATGGGATATCCCATTTAGTTTTACCCAGAAGACTCCTCTCTAGTTCCAGTGCGGGTCAACTCTCTAGTTGTGGTTCTTGGTTAAGTCTCTTCTTGTGGTGGGAATCTCCTCTCTAGTTGCATTGGGCAGGGCTTTTCCTGAATAGCTGCAATATGAGGTGGGTGTCTTCTCCAGATGTGATGTGTGACAGTTTCTCTAATTGTGGTGAGCTGCACTTCTCTAACTGTGTTGTGGGTGCTCCTCTCTTGTAATGATGTGTGCCTGGACTCCTCTCTAGTTGTGCTGAGATCTTAGCTCAATTTGCTGTGAGAGTTACAATGAGGAACTCAGGGAGCCTCTCGTGGTGCCCCAGGGAAGTCCAATCTCCATTCTAGTTGCGAGGGGGAGCTGGGGATTGCTCTCGTGTAACTGCAGGGCAAATAGACCCCATCTAGGCTTGTGTCCAGAAATTCCATGTTCCTCTCCAGTGGCGACAGGGATCTCGGTATTGCTTTCAAGGTTCACCCTGGAAGTCAGGCCTCATTTTGAATTTAAGTAAAGAACTCTGCTCTCCTCTCCAGCAGTGATGGGTATTTCTTGGATCCCATTGAGTGGCCTAAAGGGAGTCAAGCCCTCTATGAAGTTTTTAGAATGGATACGGGATTGCTCTCTAGGCCCTGCAGGAAAAGAAGGGCCTCATCATGCGATGACGCTGGAATCTCGTGTTGTTTCTCGAGTTTTGGCACAATGTTGTGGGTTTCCCTCCAGTTAGGACGGGGAACTTGGGGAGCCTCTCGTGTGGCCCCAGGGATGTCCAGTCTCCATTCGAGATGCGAGGGGGAGCATCGCTTTTCTCTTGAGTCATGGCAGGGGAATCAGGCGTCAAGACGTCTTGAAGGGGGAATCTCGAGGTCTTTCTTGAGTTGCAGCAGGAAAGCCTGGGTTCTCTCGACTTGTGACGGTGACCTCAGGGAGCTTCTCATGGTGCCAATGGGATGTCAGGAATACTGTGGAGTTTGGAGGGGCCACTCGAGACTCCACTGAGGTCGGTGTAATGGAAGAGGGCCTCCTCTCAAGTTCAGGCCAGAACCCCAGGTTTCCTCTCCTGTTCTGACATAGGTCTCGGGTTCTGTATGCCGTTTCAAACAGGGAGTCAGGTCTCCACTTGTGTGGAGGCATGAAACTCTGCTTTCCTCTCAAGTTGTCAAAGATGTTAAAGACCTCCATGTGAGTTGAACTTGGAATCTGGCCCTCTTTTCCAGTTAGCAACTGGGGAATCAGAACTCCCTTCTAATTGTGAGTGTATTCTCGGCTGATATTTGAATCTGTGCAAGGGAATCCGGCCTTATCTCGAGTGGATGGGGAAATATGTGACTTTAGAACTGTGAGAAGTCCCCCATATTCCCCTCCAGTGTCAAGAGGATACAAGCCTCCTCTCGAGGTGCAACAGGGATGTCGGCATTCCTTTCCAGGAGAAGCAGGGCAATCGACCATCATCTCGACTTAAGGAGAGGAAAATAGGGCTCTTCTTTATTGTGGCTGAAGACTCAGACTTCCACTCGAGTGCACTGGGTATCTGGGAAAACTTCTGGAGTTTCATAAAGCTTTCCAAATACCCTTTTGAGTTCAAAGAGGGAAGGTGGGCTTTCTTTGGAAATGCTGCAGCATAAAAGGGCCTCCTGAAGCGTGCAGGAGAGAATTTCGTGGTTTGCGTGGAGTTGTGGGGGGAAGCTTAGGGTTCCTCTCGAGTTGGTGTCCACCTGGGGTACCCGCTCGTGTCTCCTCAGGAAGTCAAATCTCCTTTGGTGTTGCTCGGGGCACCTCGGGATTCCTCGCACATCATTGCAGGGATGAATACGGCCTCATCTCAAGTTGAGGCGGGAACTTCAGTATTCCTCTGCATTTCTGACATCGATCTCGGGGTCTGTGCGGAGTTGGACCAGCGGAGTGCAGCCTCGTCTTGTGTTGAGGCAGGGAACTCGGCTTGGCTCTCGAGTTGTTCTTGGGGCATCAGGCCACTTTTCGGGTTGTATTTGGAACCTGCGGGTTTTTCTGGAGGATGCAACTGGGGTGTCAGTGCCCCTTCGTGTTGTGGCTTCATCCTTGGGATTACATTCGAAGAGGTGCCCAGGCATCGGGACTTACCTTGAGTGGACTAGGAAATCGATGTCTTTTGGAATGTGGCATGACCCACGAGGCTTCCTCTCGGGTTTCAATGTGAGACTGGCCTCCTCCTGAGGTGCAACAGGAAGGCCGGGATCCCTTTCCAGACAAAGCAGGGGAATCGAAACTCCTGTCGAGATAAACAGGGGAGGAGGGGCTCATATTAATTTGTGCTGGGAAACTCGGTGTTTCTCTCTAGTGAGAGTTGTATCTTGGGGAACTTTTTGAGTTGCATCAAGGGTGTCAAGTACCATTTCGACTTTAAAGAGGGATTGTGGGATTTCTCTTGAGATGCTGTAGTGGAAAAGGGCCTCATCTGGCGATGATGGGGGAACCTCCTGGTTTTTCTCCAGTTCTGGCGGGATTCTCGAGTTATGACCGGGAAATCAGCAAGCCTCTCCTGGTGCCTCAGCGAAGTCCAATCTCCATGCGAGTTGCGAGGGGGAGCTGGGGATTGCACTCGTGTCACTGCAAGACAAATAGACTTCTTCTAGGCTTGTGTCCAGAAACTCCGTGTTCCTCTCAGGTGGTGACAGGGATCTCGGGGTTGCATTTAAGGTTCACCTCGGGAGTCAGGCCTCGTCTCAAGTAGAAGCAAAAACTCCGCTCTCCTCTCGAGTTACGACAGTATCTCTTGGATCCCATTGAGTGGCTTAAAGTGATTCAATCCTTCTGTGGAGTTTAGAGATGGGACTCGGGATTGCTACCTAGGTCCTTCAGGAAATGAAGGGCCTCATCTCGCAATGATGGAGGAATCTCGTGGTTTTTCCTGAGCTGTAGTATGACGTGTGGGGTTTCTCTCGAGTAATGATGGAGAATTCAGGGAGACTCTTTTGTGGCACCAGGGAAGTCCATTCTCCACTTGAATTGTGAGGGGAACACGGCATGGCTCTCGAGTCATGGCAGGGAAATCAGGATACAGGAAGCGTTGAAGGGGAAAATCGAGGTCTTTCTTGAGTTGCCGCAGGAAAGCCTGGGTTCCCTCGACTTGTGACGGTGACTTCAGGGAGCTTCTCATGGTGCCTCCGGGAAGTCAGGAATACTGTGAAGTTGGGAGGGGCCTCTCAGGACTCCACTGTGGTCAGTGCAATGGAAGAGGGCCTCATCTTGAGTGGAGGCGGGAACCCCAGTGTTCCTTTCCTGTTCTGACATGTGTCTCATCTTGTGTATGTCATTTCAAACATGGAGTCAGGTCTCAACTTGTGTGGAGGCATGAAATTCTGCTTTCCTCTCGAGTTGTCAAAGGGGTTTCAGGCCTGCAGGTGACTTGGGACTCTTTTTCAGTTAGCAACTGGGGCATCAGAAATCCCTTCATGTTGTGAGTTGTTTCTCAGCTGACATCCGCATCTGTGCAAGGGAATCAGGCCTGATCTCGAGTGGATGAGGAAATATGTGGCTTTTGAATTGTGACAAGACCCCCAGGTTCCCCTCCAGTTTCAAGTAAATACCAGTCTCCTCTCGAGGTGTGAAGGGGACGTCGGCATTCCTTTCCAGGGGAAGCAGGGCAATCCATACTCATCTCGACTTGAGGACGGGAAAACGATGCTCTTTTTGANAGCAGTGGGATTGCTGGATCATAAGGCAGTTCTATTCCCAGTTTTTTGCGGAATCTCCATACTGTTCTCCATAGTGGCTGTACTAGTTTGCATTCCCACCAACAGTGTAAGAGGGTTCCCTTCTCTCCGCACCCTCTCCAGCATTTATTGCTTGTGGACTTTTGGATCGCAGCCATTCTGACTGGCGTATAATGGTACCTCATAGTGGTTTTGATTTGCATTTCTCTGATAATGAGTGATGTTGAGCATCTTTTCATGTGTTTGTTAGCCATCTGTATGTCTTCTTTGGAGAAATGCCTATTTAGTTCTTTGGCCCATTTTTTGATTGGGTCATTTATTTTTCTGGAATTGAGCTGCAGAAGTTGCTTGTATATTTTTGAGATTAGTTGTTTGTCTGTTGCTTCATTTGCTATTATTTTCTCCCATTCTGAAGGCTGTCTTTTCAGCTTGCCTATAGTTTCCTTTGTTGTGCAGAAGCTTTTAAGTTTAGGTGTTTTTCTTTATGGCTTATTTAACTGTATAATAGGCTCCAGTTTCATCCGCCTCATTAGAACTGATTCAAATATATTCTTCTTAATGGTTGAGTAATACTCCATTGTGTATATGTACCATGGCTTTCTTAACCATTCATCACCTCATGTAAATCTAGGTTGCTTCCATGTCCTGGCTATTATAAACAGTGATGTGATGAACATTGGGGTACACGTGTCTCTTTCAATTCTGGTTTCCTCAGGGTGTATGCCCCGCAGTGGGATTGCTGGATCATAAGGCAGTTCTATTTCCAGTTTTTAAGGAATCTCCACACTATTCTCCATAGTGACTGTGCTAGTTTGCATTCCCAGCAACAGTGTAAGAGGTTTCCCTTTTCTACATACCCTTTCCAGCATTTATTGCTTGTAGACATTTGGATTGATTTTGACTTGCATGAAATGGTACCTCATTGTTTTGATTTGCATTTCTCTGATAATGAGTGATGTTGAGCATCTTTTCATGTTTCATCTTTTCATGTTGTTAGCCATCTGTATGTCTTCTTTGAAGAAATGTCTATTTAGTTCTTTGGCCCATTTTTTGATTGGGTCATTGATTATTCTCGAATTGAGCTGTAGGTATTGCTTGTATATTTTTGAGATTAGTTGCTTGTCAGTTGCTTCATTTGCTATTATTTTCTCCCATTCTGAAGGCCGTCTTTTCACCTTGCTTATAGTTTCCTTTGTTGTGGAGAAGCTTTTAAGTTTAATTAGGTCCCATTTGTTTATTTTTGCTCTTATTTCCAATATTCTGGAAGGTGGGTCATCGAGGATCCTGCTGTGATGTATGTCGGAGCGTGTTTTGCCTATGATCTCCTTTAGGAGTTTTATAGGTTCTGGTCTTATGTTTAGATCTTTAATCCTTTTTGAGTTTAATTTTGTATATGATGTTAGAAAGTGTTCTAGTTTCATTCTTTTACACATGGTTGACCAGTTTTCCCCGCACCATTTGTTAAAGAGATTGTCTTTAATCCATTGTATGTTCTTGCCTCCT
>SJYM01005428.1:11135-40899 GCA_006410775.1 Tragelaphus imberbis | reverse complement strand
TCTGGGTTTCTTGGACTTGAATGATTATTTCCTTCTCCATTTTAGGGAAGTTTTCTACTATCATCTCCTCAAGAATTTTCTCATGGTCTTTCTTTTTGTTTTCTTCTTCTGGGACTCCTATGATTCGAATGTTGTAACATATAATATTGTCCTGGAGGTCGCTAAGATTGTCCTCATTTCTTTGAATTCGCTTCTCTTTTTTCCTCTCTGATTCATTTATTTCTACCATTCTATCTTCTAATCCACTAATCCTATCTTTCGCCTCTGTTATTCTACTATTTGTTGCCTCCAGAGTGTTTTAGATCTCATTTATTGCATTATTCATTGTATATTGACTCTTTTTTATTTCTTCTAGGTCCTTGTTAAACCTTTCTTGCATCTTCTCAATCCTTATCTCCAGACTGTTTATCTGTGATTCCATTTTGATTTCAAGATTTTGGATCAATTTCACTATCATTATTCGGAATTCTTTATCAGGTAGGTTCCCTATTTCTTCCTCTTTGGTTTGGTTTGGTGGGCATTTGTCCTGTTCCTTTACCCGCTGGGTATTACTCTGTCTCTTCATCTTGTTTACATTGCTGAGTTTGAGGTGTCCTTTCTGTATACTGGCAGTTTGTGGAGTTTTCTTTATCATGAAGTTTCCTTGCTGTGTGTGGGTTTGTACAGGTGGCTTGTCAATTTTTCTTGGTTAGGGAAGCTTGTTTTTGTGTTCTGGTGGGTGGTGCTGGATTTTCTCTCTCCTTTCTAAGACAATGGGTTGCTTTTCTGCATGCCTGATGTCCTCTGCCGGCATTCAGAAGTTGATTGTGGAATTTACTTGGTGTTTAAATGTACTTTTGATGAATTTGTGGGGGGAGAAAGTGGTCTCCCCGTCCTATTCCTCCACCAACTTAGTTCTTTCCTGTCCTGTGGAGTTTAGAGAGAGAACTTGGCACTGCTGTCTAGGACCTGCACGAAAAGAAGGGCCTCATCTAGGGAAGAGGGTGGAATCTCGTGGTTTTTCTCAAGCTGCCGCATGATGAGTGTGGTTTCTCTCGAGTTATGACAGGGAACTCAAGGAGCCTCTGTGTCCCCAGGGAAGTCCAGTCTCCATTCGAGTTGCGAGGGGGAGCACCGCATTGCTCTCAAGTCATGGCAGGGGAATCAGGCCTCAAGACCTGTTGAATGAGGAATCTCCAGGTCTTTCTCGAGTTGCGGCAGGACAAACTGAGTTCCCTCGTCTTGTGATGATGACTTCAGGTCGATTCTCATCGTACCTATGGGAAGTCAGGAATACTATGGAGTTGGCAGTGTCCTCTTGGGACTCCACTGGGGTCGGTGCAATGGAACAGGGCCTCATCTCGAGTGGAGGTGGGAATCTCAGGATACCTCTCATGTTCTGACGTGGGTCTCTGGTTGTGTATGCCATTTCAAACACGGAGTCAGGTCTCGGCCTCTGTAGAGGCATGGACATCTTCTTTCATCTCGAATTGTCAAAGGTGTTAAAGGCATCCAGGCTAGTTGAATTTGGAACCTGACCCTCTTTTCCAATTAGGAATCAGGGCATTAGGAGTCCCTTTGTGTTGTGAGTGGATTCTCAGCTGACATTCGAATCGGTGCAAAGGAATCAGGCCTGATCTCGACTGGATGGGAAAATATGTGACTTTGGAATTGTGACAAGACCCCTGGGTTCCTCTCCAGTGTCAAGTAGATACCAGCCGTCTCTTGAGGTGTGACGGGGATGTCGGCATTCCTTTCCAGGAAAAGCAGGGCAATCTAACCTCATCTCAAGTTGAGGAGAGGAAAATGGGGCTCTTCTTGACTTGTGGTGGAAAACTCAGTGTTCCTCTTGAGTGGAGACGGGTATTTGGAAAACTTCTGGAATTTCATCAACTGTGTCAAGTACCCTTTTGAATTCCTAGAGGGAACGTGGGCTCTCTTTGTAAACGCTGCACCATAAATTGGCCTCCTCAAATTTTCAGGTGAGAATTTCCTGTTTTGCGTGGAACTGTGGCGGGAAACTTAGCTTTCCTCTCGATTTATATGTCGACCTGAGGGACCCGCTCATGTCTCCTCAGTGAAGTCAGATCTCCTCTGGCGTTGCGAGGGGCACCTATGGATTCCTTGCCCTTCATTGCAGGGATGAGTAGGGCCTCATCTCGAGTTGAGGCGGGAACTTCAGGGTTCCTTTCCATTACTAACATCGATCTCGAGGTCTCTGTGGAGTTGGAACAGGTGAGTCCAGCCTCGTCTTGTGCTGAAGCAGGGAACTCCGCTTGCCTCTCAAGTTGTTCACAGGGCATCAGGCCACTTTTCGAGTTGTAGTTGGAATCTGCAGGTTTTTCCGAAGGATGCAACTGGGGTGTCAGGGCCCCTTAGTCTTGTGACTTCATCGTCAAGTTTACATTCGAAGAGGTGCCCGGGATTCAGGACTTAACCTGAGTGAATGGGGAAATCGGTGTCTTTCAGATTGTGGAATGACCCTTGCTGCTTTCTCTCAAGTTTCAGGGTGCGACTGGCCTCCTCCTGAAGTGCAATGGGAAGGTCGGTATCCCTTTTCAGACAAAGCAGGAGAATCCACCTTTATGTCGAGATCAGAAGGGCACAAAGGGCTCAATTTAAGTTGTGCCAGGAAACTCGGTGTTCCTCTCAAATGAGACCGGTATGTCGGGCAACATTTTAAGTTGCATCAAGGGCGTCAAGTATCGTTTCGGATGTCAAGAGGGAACTTGGGATTTCTCTCGAGACGCTGCAGTGAGAAAGGGCCTCATATGGCGATGACGGGGGAACCTCATGGTTTTTCTCGAGTTGCAGCGGGATTCTTGAGTTAACACGAGGAATTCAGGCAACCTCTCGTGTGGCTCCAGGGAAGTCCAATCTCCATTCGAGTTACGATGGGGAGCTGGGAATTGTTCTCAAATCAGTGCAGGTGAAATAGACCTCATCTAGGTTTATGTCCAGAAACTCTGTGTTCCTCTCCAGGTTTGNATTCCTTTCCAGGAAAAGCAGGGCAATCTAACCTCATCTCAAGTTGAGGAGAGGAAAATGGGGCTCTTCTTGACTTGTGGTGGAAAACTCAGTGTTCCTCTCGAGTGGAGACGGGTATTTGGAAAACTTCTGGAATTTCATCAACTGTGTCAAGTACCCTTTTGAATTCCTAGAGGGAACGTGGGCTCTCTTTGTAAACGCTGCACCATAAATTGGCCTCCTCAAATTTTCAGGTGAGAATTTCCTGTTTTGCGTGGAACTGTGGCGGGAAACTTAGCTTTCCTCTCGATTTATATGTCGACCTGAGGGACCCGCTCATGTCTCCTCAGTGAAGTCAGATCTCCTCTGGCGTTGCGAGGGGCACCTATGGATTCCTTGCCCTTCATTGCAGGGATGAGTAGGGCCTCATCTCGAGTTGAGGCGGGAACTTCAGGGTTCCTTTCCATTACTAACATCGATCTCGAGGTCTCTGTGGAGTTGGAACAGGTGAGTCCAGCCTCGTCTTGTGCTGAAGCAGGGAACTCCGCTTGCCTCTCAAGTTGTTCACAGGGCATCAGGCCACTTTTCGAGTTGTAGTTGGAATCTGCAGGTTTTTCCGAAGGATGCAACTGGGGTGTCAGGGCCCCTTAGTCTTGTGACTTCATCGTCAAGTTTACATTCGAAGAGGTGCCCGGGATTCAGGACTTAACCTGAGTGAATGGGGAAATCGGTGTCTTTCGGATTGTGGAATGACCCTTGCTGCTTTCTCTCAAGTTTCAGGGTGCGACTGGCCTCCTCCTGAAGTGCAATGGGAAGGTCGGTATCCCTTTTCAGACAAAGCAGGAGAATCCACCTTTATGTCGAGATCAGAAGGGCACAAAGGGCTCAATTTAAGTTGTGCCAGGAAACTCGGTGTTCCTCTCAAATGAGACCGGTATGTCGGGCAACATTTTAAGTTGCATCAAGGGCGTCAAGTATCGTTTCGGATGTCAAGAGGGAACTTGGGATTTCTCTCGAGACGCTGCAGTGAGAAAGGGCCTCATATGGCGATGACGGGGGAACCTCATGGTTTTTCTCGAGTTGCAGCGGGATTCTTGAGTTAACACGAGGAATTCAGGCAACCTCTCGTGTGGCTCCAGGGAAGTCCAATCTCCATTCGAGTTACGATGGGGAGCTGGGAATTGTTCTCAAATCAGTGCAGGTGAAATAGACCTCATCTAGGTTTATGTCCAGAAACTCTGTGTTCCTCTCCAGGTTTGACAGTGATCTCGGGGTTGCATTACAGGGTCACCTGGGGAATCAAGCCTCATCTCAAGTTGAAGCAAAGAACTGCGCTCTACTCTCGAGTTGCGACGTGTATCTCTTGGAACAAATTGAGTGGCCTAAAGGGAGTCAAGCCTCCTGTGGAGTTTTGAGAGGAGACTCGGAATTTCTCTCTAGGCCCTGCAGGAAAAGAAGGGCCTCATCTCACGATGACGAAGGAATCTCGTGTTTTTTTCTCAAGCTGCGGCGCAATGTGGTGTTTCTCTTGAGTTACGACAGGGAACTCAGGGAGCCTCTCGTGTGGCCCCAAGTAAGTCCAATATCCATTCGAGTTTCACTGGGGAGCGCTGCCTGCTCTCCAGTCATGGCAGGGAATCGGGCCTCAAGATGCGTTGAAAGGGGAATCTCATGGTGTTTCTCGAGTTGTGGCAGGAAACCCTGGGTTAACTCGACTTGTGATGGTGAACTCAGGGAACTTCTCATGGTTCCTATGGAAAGGCAGGAATACTGTCGAGTTGGGAGGTGCCTCTCAGGACTCAACTGGGGTCGGTGCAATGGAAGAAGGCCTCATCTCGAGTTGAGGTGGGAACCTAAGGATTCCTCTCCTGTTCTGACGTGGGTCTCGGGGTGTGTATGCCATTTCAAACAGGGAGTCAGGTCTCGACTTGTGTGGAGATATGGAACTCTGATTGCCTCTCGAGTTGACAAAGGGGCTTCAGGCACCCACGCGAGTTCAACTTGGTACCTGTGGCTCTTTTCTAATTAGCACCCGAGGCATCAGAACTTCCTTCATGTTGTGAGTTGATCTCGGCTGACATTCGAATCGGTGCAAGGGAATGGGGTCTGATCTCAAGTGGATGGGCAAATACGTGGTTTTTGAATTGTGACAAGACCCCCGGGTTTCCCTCCAGTGTCAAGTAGATACCAGCCTTGTCTGGAGGTGCGAAGGGGACGTCAGCATTTCTTTCCAAGTAAAGCAGGGCAATTGACCCTCATCTCAACTTGAGGAGGGAAAATGGGGCTCTTCTTGACTTGTGGCGGGAAACTCACCATTCCTCTTGCGTGGGGACAGGTATCTGGGGAGACTTCTGGAGTTTCTTGGAGCATGTCAAGTACTCTTTTGAGTTCCAAGAGGGAACGTGGGCTTGCTTTGGAAATGTAGCAGCGTCAAAGGGGCCCCTAAAGCGTGCAGGGGAGAATTTGTTGCGTTGGATGGAGTTATGGCAGGAAGCTACAAGTTCCTCTCGAGTTGCGTGTTGACCTGGGAGACCTGCTTGTGTCTCCTAAATTAAGTCAAAGCTGCTTTGGTAATGCGAGGGGCACCTCGGGATTCCTCGAGCATGACTTCAGGGATGAATAAGGCCTCATCTCGAGTTGAGGCGGAAACCTCAGGGTTCTTCTCTATTTCAGACATCAATTTCGGGGTCTCTGCGAAGTTGGAAGAGGGGAGTCAGGCCTCATCTTGTGTTGAGGCTCAAAAGTCCACTTACCTCTCAAGTTTATTAAGGGGTTTCAGGCCACATGTTGAGTTATATTTAGAACCTTTGGCTTTTTCCGGAGGATGTAACATGAGTGTCAAGCTCCTTAATGTTGTGACTTCATCCTTGGGATTACGTTCGAAGAGGTGCATGGGCATCAAGTCTTACCTTGAGTGGATGGGGAAATCGGTGTCTTTCAGAATGGGGCACGACCCACGAGCCTTCCTCTCGATTTCAGTGTGAGATCAGGCTAATCCAGAGGTTTGACAGAAAGGTCAGGGTTCATTTCCAGACAAAGCAGCGGAATCGATCCTCATGTTAATATAAGAAGGGGAGAAGGGCTCAGATTAAGTTGTGTCAGGAAATTCGGTGATCCTCTCTAGTATGAATGGTATGTTGGGGGAACTTTTTAAGTTGCATCAAGGGTGTCAAGTACCATTTCGAAATTCAAGAGGGAACATGGGATTTCTCTCAAAAGGCTGCAGTGGGAAAGGGCCTCATATCGCGATGATGGGGAAACCTCGTGGTTTTCCTCCAATTGCAGTGGAATTCCGGGGTTGCAAAGGGGAACTCACAGAGTCTCTCGTGTGGCCCCAGGGAAGACCAATCTCCATTCAAACTGGTGTGAGAGTGCTGGGGATTGCTCTCGAGGTGCTTCAGGACAGAGAGAACTCTTTGAGTCTTCTAGGCGTGTGTCCAGAAACTCTGTGTACCACTTTAGGGATGCTACGGATGTCGGGGTAGCATTCAAGCTTCAGCCGGGGAGTCAGGCCTCGTCTCGAGTTGAAGCAAAGAACTCCTCTATCCTCTGGAGTTGCCAAGGCTAGCTCTTGAAGCCCATTGTGTTAAAAAAAAAATGGGAATCAAGCATTCTGTGGAGTTTTGAGAGAGGACTTGGGGTTGCTCTCTAGGCCCTGCAGGAAAAGAAGGGCCTCATGTGGTGATGTCGGGGGAATCTCATGGTGTTTTCTCGAGCTATGGCTCAACGTGTGCCATTTCTCTTGGGCTATGACAGGAAATTCAGCGAGCCTCTCTTGTCGCCCCAAGAAGTCAAGTCCCCATTGGAGTGGGGAGGAGGCCCCGGGATGGCTCTCCAGTCACGGCAGGGGATTCAGGCTTCAAGAAGTGTTTAAGGGGCTATCTCGAGGTGTTTCTCGTGTTGCTGTGAGAATCGCTAGGTTCCCTGGGCTTGTGACGGTGACCTCTGGCAGCTTTCCTTGGTGCCTATGAGAAGGGGAAATACTGTGCATTTGAGAGGATTGTCTTCGGATTCCCCTGGGTTCAGTGCCTTGGAAGAGGGCCTCATCTGGAGGTGATGCGGGAATCTCAGACTTCCTTTCCTGTTCTGATATCGATCTCAGAGTCTTTGGGTGTTTTGCACAGGGACCTTGGCCTCGTATTGTGTGGAGTCATGGAACTCAGCTTGCCTCTCGAGGCATTCATGGGGTGTCAGGCCCCTTGTCGAATTGTACTTGCAACCAGTGGCTCCTTCAGGAGGATGCAACTAGGGTGTTGGTGCCCCTTGTGTGGTGACTTCATCCTCTTGATTCCATTGGAAAAGGTGCGCAGGCATCGGGACTTCTCTTGAGTGGACAGGGAAATCGGTGTCTTTCGGAATGTGGCACGAACCACGAGGCTTCCTCTTGAGTTTCCAAGTGAGACCAGCCTCCTCCTGAGGTGGGACTTGAAGGTCGGGATGCCTTTCCAGACAAAGCACGGGGATCGACCCTCATGTCGAGATCAGGAGGGAAGAAGGGGCTCAGAGGAAGTTGTGCCGGGAACCTCGGTGTTCCTCTCCAATGAGAACGGTACGTTGGGCCACATTTGAAGTTTCCTCAAGGCTCTCAAGGTCTGTTTCGATGATCCAGTGGGTTCGAGGGATTTCTCTCCAGATGCTGCAGCGGGAAAGGGCCTCATCTTGCGATGACTGGGCAACCACGTTATTGTTCTCAACTTAAGGCGGGATTCTCGAATTATGACGGGGAAATCAGGGAGCCTCTCGTGTGGCCCCAGGGAAGACCAATCTCCATTCAAAATGGCATGGGAGAGTGGGGGATTGCTCTCGAGTCGCTGCAGGGCAAAGAGACCTCTGCTAGTCTTCTAGGCGTGTGTCCAGAAACTCTTTGTTCCCCTTCAGGGTTGCTAGGGATCTCGTGGTTGCATTCAAGCTTCAGCCGGGGAGTCAGGCCACGTCTCGAGTTGAAACAAAGAACTCCCCTCTCCTCTCGAGTGGCCAAGGCTAGCTCATGAAGCCCATTGTGTTAAGTAAAAAAAAAAAAAGGAATCAAGCCTTCTGTGGAGTTTTGAGAGAGGACTCTGTGTTGCTCTCTAGGCCCTGCAGGAAAAGAAGGGCCTCGTCTGGCAATGTCGGGGATATCTCATGGTGTTTTCTCGAGCTGCGGCTCGACCTGTGGTGTTTCTCTTGAGCTATGACGGGAAACTCAGGGAGCCTCTCTTGTTGCCCCAGAGAAATCCAGTCCACATTCGAGTGGTGAGGAGGGCCCGGGATGGCTGTTGAGTCACTGCAAGTGAATCGGGCTTCAAGATGTGTTGATGTGGGTATCTCGAGGTGTTTTTGATTTGCTCGAAGCATCCCTAGGTTCCCTCGGCTTGTGACGGTGACTTCTGGAGGCTTCCCATGGTGCCTATGAGAAGGGGGAATACTGTACAGTTGAGAGGGTTGTCTTGGCTCTTCCTTGGGTTCAGTGCCATGGAAGAGGGCCTCATCTGGAGGTGAGGCGGGAATCTCAGGCTTCTTCTCCTGTTTTGATATCGATCTTGGAGTCTTTGCGGGTTTTGAACAGGGAGTTAGGCCTCGTCTTGTGTGGAGGCATGGAACTCCACTTGCCTCTCGAGGTGTTCATGGGGTGTCAGGCCACTTGTCGGGTTGTCCTTGGAAACAGAGGCTCTTTCAGGAGGATGCACCCAGGGTGTCAGTGCCCTTTCGTGAGGTGACTTCATCCTCGGGGTTCCATTGGAAAAGGTGCGCAGGCATCGGTACTTCTCTTGAGTGGACGGGGAAATCAGTGTCTTTCGGAATGTGGCACGACCCACGAAGCTTCCTCTTGAGTTTCCAACTGAGACCAGCCTCCTCCTGAGGTGGGATTGGAAGTTCGGCATCCCTTTCCAGACAAAGCAGGGGATCGAACCTCATGTCGACATCAGGAGGGAAGAAGGGGCTCAGAGGATGTTGTGCAGGAACCTCGGTGTTCCTCTCCAATTAGACCGGTAGGTTGGGCCACATTTGAAGTTTCTCTCAAGGCTGTTTAGTTCTATTTCGATGATCCAGTGGGTTCGTGGGATTTCTCTCAACACGCTGCAGCAGGAAATGGCTTCCTCTGCCGATGACTGGGCAACCACTTACGTCAACCAATCCCGTCGACTTTCAGCGGGATACTGGAGTTACGTCCCGGAACTCAGGGAACCTCTCGTGTGGACCCAGGAAAAACCAATCTCCATTCAAAATGGCGTGGGAGAGCTGGGGATTGCTCTCGAGTCACTGCAGGGCAAAGAGACCTCTTGCAGTCTTCTAGGCGTGTGTCAAGAAATTCCGTGTTCCCCTTCAGGGGTGCTAGGGATATCGGGGTTGCATTCAAGTTTCAGCCAGGGAGTCAGGCCACATCTCATGTTGAAACAAAGAACTCCTCTCTCCTCTCGAGTGGCCAAGGCTAGCTCGTGAAGCCCATTGTGTTAAAAAAAAAAAAAAAAAGGAATCAAGCCTTCTGTGGAGTTTTCAGAGAGGACTCGGGGTTGCTCTCTAGGCCCTGCAGGAAAAGACGGGCCTGATGTGGTGATGTCAGGGGAATCTCATGGTGTTTTCATGACCTGCGGCTCGAAGTGTGGCGTTTCTCTCGAGCTACGACGGGTAACTAAGGGAGCCTCTCTTGTATCCCCAGGGAACTCCAGTCTGCATTTGAGTAGCGTGTTGAAGGGGGTATCTCGAGGTGTTTCTCGAGTTGCTGTAAGAATCCCTAGGTTCCCTGGGCTTGTGATGGTGACCTCTGGCAGCTTCCCTTGTTGCCTGTGAGAAGGGGGAATACTGTGCAGTTGAGACGGTTGTCTTTGGATTCCCCTGGGTTCAGTGCTATGGAAGAGGGCCTCATCTGAAGGTGAGGCGGGAAACTCGGGCTTCCTCTCCTGTTCTGACATTGATCTCGGGGTCGTTGGAGGTTTTGAATAGGGAGTTAGGCCTCGACTTGTGTGGAGGCATGGAACTCCGCTTGCCTCTCGAGGTGTTCATGGCGTGTCAGGCCACTTGTCTAGTTGTCCTTGGAACCAGAATCTCTTTCAGAGGATGTACCCAGGGTGTCAGTGCCCCTTCGTGTGGTGACTTCTTCATCGGGGTTCCAATGGAAAAGGTGTGCAGGCATCGGGACTTCTCTTGAGTGGATGGAGAAATCGGTGTCTTTCGGAATGTAACATAAACCATGAGGCTTCCTCTTGAGTTTCATGTGAGACCAGTCTCCTCCTCCTGAGGTGGGACTGGAAGGTCGGGATCCCTTTCCAGGCAAAGCAGGGGGGTCGACCCTCCTGTCGAGATCAGGAGGGAAGAAGGGGCTCAGTGGATGTTGTGCTGGGAACCTCGGTGTTACTGTCAGATGAGACTGGTATGTTGGGCAATATTTGAAGATTCCTCAAGGTTGTCTAGTTCCATTTCGATGATCCAGTGGGTTCGTGGGATTTCTCTCAACACTCTCCCACTGGAAATGGCGTCATCTGGCGATGACTGGGCCACCACGTGGTTATTCTCGACTTATAGTGGGATTCTCCAGTTACGACCAGGAACTCAGGGAGCCTCTCGTGTGGCGCCAGGGAAGACCAATCTCCATTCAAAATGGCATCGGAGAGCTGGGGATTGCTTTTGAGTCACTGCAGGGCAAAGAGACCTCTTCTAGTCTTGTAGGCATGTGTACAGAAATTCCGTATTCCCCTTCAGGGGCGCTAGGGATCTCGTAGTTGCATTCAAGCTTCAGTCAGGGAGTCAGGCCTTGTCTCGAGTTGAAACAAAGAACTCCCTTCTCCTCTCGAGTGGCCAAGGCTAGCTCTTGACGCTCATTGTATTAAAAAAAAAAAAGGAATCAAGCCTTCTGTGGAGTTTTGAGAGAAGACTTGGGGTTCCTCTCTAGGCCCTGCAGGAAGAAGGGCCTCATGTGGCGATGTCGGGGGAATCTCATGGTGTTTTCTCAAGCTGCGGCTCGACGTGTGTTGTTTCTCTCGAGCTATGACGGGGAACTCAGGGAGCCTCTCTTGTGTCCCCAGGGAAATCCAGTCCCCATTCGAGTAGCAAGGAGGGCCTGGGATGGCTCTCAAGTCACGGCAGGGGAATTGGGCTTCAAGACGTGTTGAAGGGTGTATCTCAAGGTGTTTCTCCAGTTGGTGTAAGAATCCCTAGGTTCCCTGGGCTTGTGACGGTGACCTCTGGCAGCTTCCCTTGGTGCCTATGAGAATGGGGAATACTGTTCAGTTGAGAGGGTTGTCTTGGGACTCCCTTGCATTCAGTGCCATGGAAGAGGGCCTCATCTGGAAGTCAGGCGAGAATCTCAGGCTTCCTCTCTTGTTCTGACATCGATCTCGGGGTCGTTGGGCATTTTTAACAGGGAGTTAGGCCTCGCCTTGTGTGGAGACATGGAACTCTGCTTGCCTCTCGAGGTGTTCATGGGGTGTCAGGCCACATGTCGCGTTGTCCTTGGAACCAGAGTCTCTTTCGGGAGGATGCACCCAGGGTGCCAGTGCCCCTTTGTGTGGTGACTTCATCCTCAGGGTTCCATTGGATAAGGTGCGCAGGCATTGGGACTTCTCTTGAGTGGATGGGGAAATCGGTGTCTTTTGGCATGTGGCACGAACCACGAGGCTTCCTCTCGAGTTTCCAAGTGAGACCGGCCTCCTTCTGAGGTGGGACGGAAGGTCAGGATCCCTTTCCATAAAAAGCAGGGGGATCGACCCTCATGTCGAGATCAGGAGGCAAGAAGGGGCTCAGAGGAAGTTGTGCCAGGAACCTCGGTGTCCCTCTCCAATGAGACTGGTATCTTGGGCCACATGTGAAGTTTCCTCATGGCTGTGTAGTTCCATTTCAGTGATCCAGTGGGTTCGTGGGATTTCTCTCAACACGCTGCAGTGGGAAATGGCCTCCTCTGGTGATGATTGGGCAATCACGTGTTTATTCTCAATTTAGGGCGGGATTCTCGAGTTAAGACCCGGAACTCAGGGAGCATCTCGTGTCGTTCCAGGGAAGACCAATCTCCATTCAAAATCGTGTGGGAGAGCTGGGGATTGCTCTCGAGTCGCTGCAGGGCAAAGAGACCTCTTCTAGTCTTCTAGGTGTGTGTCCAGAAACTCCGTGTTCCCCTTCAGGGGCGCTAGGGATCTCGGGGTTGCATTTAAGCTTTAGCCCGGGAGTCAGTCCTCGTCTTGAGTTGAAACAAAGAACTCCCCTGTCCTCTCGATTGGACAAGGCTATCTCTTGAAGCCCATTATGTTAAAAAAAAAAAAGGAATCAAGCCTTTTGTGGAGTTTTGAGAGAGGACTCGGTGTTGCTCTCTAGGCCCTGCAGGAAAAGTAGGGCCTCATGTGGTCATGTCGGGGGAATCTCATGGGGTTTTCTTGAGCTGCGGCTCGACATGTGTGGTTTCTCTCGAGATACGACATGGAATTCAGCAAGCCTTTTGTGTGGCCCTAGGGAAGTCCAGTCTCCATTCGAGTTTCCAGGGATAGACTGGGATTGCTTTCGAGTAACGGTGGGGAATGGGACCTGAAGAGGAGTTGAAGGGGGAATCACGAGGTCTTTCTCTTGTTTTGTCAGGGGACCCTGGGTTACCTCGACATGTGACGTTTTCCTCAGGGAGCTTCTCATGGTGACTATGGGAAGACAGGAATACTGTGGATTTGAGACGGGCGTCTTGGGACTCCCCTGTGGTCAGTGCAATGGAAGAGGGCCTCATCTTGAGTTGAGGATTGAATCTCAGGGTTCCTCTCTTGTTCTGACATCAATCTCAGGGTCTTTGAGGATTTTGAACAGGGCGTCAGGCCTCATCTTGTGTGGAGGCATGGAACTCCGCTTGCCTCTCGAGTTGTTCATGGGGTGTCAGGCCACTTGTCTAGTTGTATTTGGTACCTGCAACTTTTTTGAGCGGATGCAGCTGGGGTTTCAGTGCACCTTCATGTTGTGACTATCCTCAGAGTTACATTCGAAGAGGTGCACAGGCATCGGGACTTATCTTGAGTGGACGGGGAAATCGGCATCTTTCTGAATGTGGCACGACCAACGAAGCTTCATCCTGAGTTTCAATATGAAACCAGCATCCTCGTCAGGTGTGACGGGAAGGCTGGGATCCGTTTCTTGACAAAGCACGGGTATCGACCCTCATGTCTGCCGAGGTCCAACCCCGGCTGTTATGGGTATTTTAAGTGGGGACCACATCAGCGAGCATCAGGATACAATACCTTAATTAAATACTAATTAGAGATATAAAGAGTAATAGAATGAGGATAGCTCAGTAGGAAATTCCAGTGGAGAAAANATACGACATGGAATTCAGCAAGCCTTTTGTGTGGCCCTAGGGAAGTCCAGTCTCCATTCGAGTTTCCAGGGATAGACTGGGATTGCTTTCGAGTAACGGTGGGGAATGGGACCTGAAGAGGAGTTGAAGGGGGAATCACGAGGTCTTTCTCTTGTTTTGTCAGGGGACCCTGGGTTACCTCGACATGTGACGTTTTCCTCAGGGAGCTTCTCATGGTGACTATGGGAAGACAGGAATACTGTGGATTTGAGACGGGCGTCTTGGGACTCCCCTGTGGTCAGTGCAATGGAAGAGGGCCTCATCTTGAGTTGAGGATTGAATCTCAGGGTTCCTCTCTTGTTCTGACATCAATCTCAGGGTCTTTGAGGATTTTGAACAGGGCGTCAGGCCTCATCTTGTGTGGAGGCATGGAACTCCGCTTGCCTCTCGAGTTGTTCATGGGGTGTCAGGCCACTTGTCTAGTTGTATTTGGTACCTGCAACTTTTTTGAGCGGATGCAGCTGGGGTTTCAGTGCACCTTCATGTTGTGACTATCCTCAGAGTTACATTCGAAGAGGTGCACAGGCATCGGGACTTATCTTGAGTGGACGGGGAAATCGGCATCTTTCTGAATGTGGCACGACCAACGAAGCTTCATCCTGAGTTTCAATATGAAACCAGCATCCTCGTCAGGTGTGACGGGAAGGCTGGGATCCGTTTCTTGACAAAGCACGGGTATCGACCCTCATGTCTGCCGAGGTCCAACCCCGGCTGTTATGGGTATTTTAAGTGGGGACCACATCAGCGAGCATCAGGATACAATACCTTAATTAAATACTAATTAGAGATATAAAGAGTAATAGAATGAGGATAGCTCAGTAGGAAATTCCAGTGGAGAAAAGAGGCTGAGTGGCTTGGTTTACATAGAAAATCAATATAACCTGTGACACCAGCTTAGCTCTGACCACGGAGCCCACAGCCGCCCTCCTGCATAGCAGAAGGTGCTCAACCTTAGGCACTTTCTCGAGTGGGTCTTAGAAGCCCACGCAAATAAATGGTCGCAAAAGACCTCCGCGCTCCAGATGGAGACTCAGCTGGAATGTCAAAGAAAGAATGACATGCAGCGATCGAGCTTTGGTGTGCAAGGCCCATAGCTTTATTTTCAACCAGGGCTTTTGTACCCTAAGTTGTACATACACGATAATAGGGGATGTGAAATCATGCAAAGTCAGCAGTCTTTGATCCTTATCAAAACCAGGGTTTCTTTCCTGCAAATTTATCGTATACAAGTGCTTTAGGTGATTTACATCATCTTCTGGCCAGAAGGACTAGTAATATTTTATGACTCTTGACAAAGGTTTGTCAGTCCATAAGACTTATTTTCTCTAAGGGCAATGATCTTAAGGTTTGGCGCCATCCTCCGAAGGTGTTAGATAGAGTTGCATTCCTATAGGGCAGAAGTGCAATGGGTTTACAGCAAAGGAAAGAATTTATTACCTTGAGGGTCTAAAGTTGCTAATACCAAGGCCATACTTATTTTTTCTACATAACAAGTATATTAATGAATACATATTCAAAGATACAATACAGCGAATGTTGATACTTGGCAGCAAGTATTGGTTCATCAATGAAATCTTTTACTAGTTTTATTCTGACAGTTTCTAACTCTCTGAGAGGCTCTAAGCTATTTGAATATCTTAAGGTTTCCCTGCCTCTCAAGGCTGGTGGACTGTAAACAATCGTATGCATAGCTGTAGGAGTCTGGGTAAACATGTCAGTCGAGTTAAAGAGCTATCTGAGGGGTTTGGGTTTAAACACTCCTAATGTCCAGGAACTTTATTGATTGGAGCTGTAAGTTTATACTTTATCAGAGAGAGCCAGAAGGTGGTAGGGGACAGCCCCCAGTACTGTTAGAGGTGAGAGCAAATAGCAATAAAGTTGGCAGGCTCTGGTTTTTTTGAGGATAGATGCTCGAGAATATCCAGGGGGATTCCTGAAGCTCGAATCTGCATTTGCATATGCCGAGCCTCCTTGCTCATGACCTTTCCCACGAGTGGACATCCTCACGCTGGCACACAGCACAAATTGAGATCAGGAGTACAGTATGGGCTCAGATGAAATTTTGCCAGGAAATTGGGTGTTCCTCTCAAATGAGACGGGTATGTCGGGGAACTTTTTGAGTTGCATCAAGGGTGTCAAGTACCGTTGCGAATTTCAGGAGGAAAAGAGGGATTTCTCTAGAGGCACTGCAACGGGAAAGGGCCTCATATCTCGAAGAGGTGGTAACCTCGTGGTTTTTCTTGTGTTGCAGCGGGAATCTCGAGTTATGACCCAGATCTCAGGGATCCTCTGGTGCTGTACCAAGGAAGTCCAAACTCCATTCGAATTGCGAGGGGAAGCTAGGGATTGCTCTCGAGTCATGGACGGGCAAATAGACCTCATCTAGTGTTCTGTCCAGAAACTCTGTGTTCGTCTCCAGTGGCGACAGGGATCTCGGGGTTGCGCTCAAGGTTTACACGTGGAGTCAAGCTTCGTCTCGAGTTGAAGAAAAGAACTCCGCTCTCTTATAAAGTTGCAATGAGTAACTCTTGGAGCCCTTTGATGGCATAAAGGGAGTCAAGCCTACAGTGAAATTTTGAGAGGGGTCTTGGGATTGCTCTCTAGGCCTTGCAGGAAAAGAAGACACTACTCTCGCGATGTCGGGGAAATCTGTAGGTTTTCTCCAGCTCAGGCTCGATGTGTGGGGTTTCTCTCGAGTTATGACAGAGAACTCAGGGGTCCTCTGGTGTGGCCCCAGGGAAGTCCAGTCTCCATTCGAGTTGCGATGGGAACACAGCATTGCTCTCGAGTCACAGCAGGGGAATTGGGACTCAAGACACATTGAAGAGGGAATCTCAAATACTTTCTCGAATTGCGGCAGGAAACCCTGGGTCCCCTCGACTTGTGAAAGTCACCACAGGGAGCTTCTCATGGTGCTTTAGGAAGTCAGGAATACTGGGGATGTGGGAGGGGCCTCTTGGGACTCCAAGTGGTCGTTGCCATGGAAGAGTGCCTCATCTCGTGTTGAGGCGGGTATATCACTGTTTCTCTCCTGTTCTGACATGGGTCTCGGGTTGTGTATGCCATTTGAAACAGGGAGTCAGGTCTCAACTTGCGTGGAGGCATGGAACTCTGCTTTCCTATCGAATTGTCAAAGGGCTTTCAGGCCTCCAGGGGAGTTGAATTTGGGACCTGGGGCTCTATTCGAATTAGCACCGGGACACAGGAACTCTCTTCATGTTGTGTGTTTTTCTAGGCTGACAATCGAATTGGTGCAAGGGAATCAGGCCTGATCTAAGGTGGATGGGGACACACGTGGCTTTGAACTGGGACAAGATCCCCAGATTCCACTCCAGCGTCAAGTAGATACCAGCCTCCTCTCAGGGGAGAAGTGGACGTCGGCATTCCTTTCCAAGTAAAGCATGTCAAGAGACCCTCATCTCGACTTGAGGAGGGGACATTGGGTCACTTCTTGACTTGTGGGGGCAATCTCAGTGTTGGTTTCGAGTGGGGACGCATATCTGAGGAAACTTCTGTATTTCGGAAAGAGTGTCAAGTACCCTTTCGTGTTCCAAGAGTGAAAGTGGGCTTTCTTTGGAAACACTTCAGCTTAAAAGGTGCTACTCAAGCGTGCAGGGGAGAATTTCTTGTGTTACGTGGAGTTGTGGCGGGAAGCTTAGGGTTCCTCGAGAATTGCGTGTCGACATGGGGGAACCAGTCTTGTCTCCTCAGGGAAGTCAGATTTTCTTTGATGTTGCGAGGATCAGCGTGGGATTCCTCTCACATTGCTGCAGGGATGAATAGGGCCTGATCTCGAGTTGAGGCGAGAAACTCAGTGTTCCTCTCCATTTCTCACATCGATCTCGTGGTCTCTGTTGGGTTGGAACAGGGGAGTCAGGCCTCATCTTGTGTTGAGGCACAGAGCTCCGCTTGCCCCTCGAGTTGTTCATGGGGCTTCAGGCCACTTGTCGAGTTGTGTTTGGAATATGCAGCTTTCTCCAGAGGATGCAACCATGGCGTCAGAGCCCCTTCATGTTGTGACTTCATCCTTGGGGTTACATTGGAAAAGGTGCCCGGGCATCAGGAACTTATCTTGAGTGGATGGGGAATTCGGTGTCTTTTGGAATGTGGCACGACCCATGAGGCTTCCTTTTAAGTTTCGATGTGAGACCGGCCTCCTCCTGACGTGCGACGGGAATGTTGGGATCCCCTACCAGACAAAGCAGGGGAATCGACCCTCATGTCGAGATAAGGAGAGTAGAAGGGGATCAAATTATCTTGTGCCGTGATACTCGGTGTTCTGCTCGAGTGAGACCGGTATGTTGGGCAACATACTAAGTTGCATCAAGGGTGTGAAGTACCGTTTCGAATTTCAAGTGGAACGTGGGATTTCTCTCGAGGCACTGCAGTGGCAAAGGGCCTCATCTCACTATGATGGGTATCCTCATGATATTTCTTGAGTTGTGGCGGGAATCTCGAGTTAAACCCGGAAATCAGGGAGCCTCTGGGGTTGCCAAAAGGAAGTCCAATCTCCATTCGAGTTGTAAGGGGGAACTGGGGAGTACTCTAGAGTCACTGCAGGGCAAATAGACTTCATCTAGGCTTCTGTCCAGAAATTCTGTGTTCTCCCCACGGTGACAGGCATCTCGGGGTTGCATTCAAGGTTCACCTGGCTAGTCAGACCTCGTCTCTAGTTGAAGCAAAGAAATCCGTTCTTCTCTCAAGTTGCGATGGGTATCTGTTGGAGCCCGTTGATGGCCTAAATAGAGTCAAGCCTCCTGCGAAATTTTGAGAGGGAACACGAGATTGCTCACTAGGCCCTGCAGGAAAAGAAGGCACTCATCTCCCGATAACAGGGGTATCTCGCGTTTTTTCTCGAGCTCTGGCCCAATGTGTGGGATTCCTCTCGAATGAAGACAGGGAACTCAGGGACCCTTTCGTGTCGCCCAAGGGAAGTCGTGTCTCCATTCAAGATGCGAGGGGGACTGCAGCATTGCTCTCGAGTCACACCAAGGGACTCGGGACTCAAGACGCGATGAAGAGAGAATCCCGAGGACATTCTCGAGTTGTAGCAAGAAACCCTGGGTTCACTGGACTTGTGATGTTCACAGCAGGGAACATCTCCTGGTGCATATAAGAAGTCAGGAATACTGTGGAGTTGTGAGGGTTGTCTTGGGATTGCCCTGGGTTCAGTGCAATGGAAGGGGTCCTCCTCTTCAGGTGAGGCGGGAATCTTAGGGTTCCTCTCCTGCTCTTAGATCGATCTCGGGGTCTTTGCGGGTTTTGAAGAGTTAATCAGGCCTCATCTTGTTCGGATACATGGAATTGTATATGCCTCTCGATTTGTTCATGGGGTGTCAGGCACCTGTTGAGTTCAACATGGAACCAGTGGCTTTTTCGGGAGGATGCACCCATGGTGTCAGTGCCCCTTCGTGTGGTGACTTCATCCTCGGGGTTCCATTCGAAGAGGTGCCCAGGCATCGGGACTTCTCTTGAGTGGACAGGGAAAGCAGTGTCTTTAGGAATGTGGCACGACCCACTAGGCTTCTTCTCGAGTTTCAAAGTGAGACCGACCTCCTCCTGAGGTGAGACTTGAAGGTCGGGATCCCTTTCCAGACAAAGCAGGGGAATTGACCCTCATGTCGAGATCTGGAGGGAAGAAGGGGCTCAGAGGAAGTTGTGCTGGGAACCTCGGTGTTCGGCTCCAATGAGATGGGATGCTGGGCAACATTTTAAGTTTCATAAAGGGTGTCAAGTTCTGTTTCGATGTTCAATGGGTTCAGGGGATTTCTCTCAAGATGCTGCAGCGGGAAAATGCCTCATTTGGTGATGACTGGACAACCACGTGATTTTTCTCAACTTATGGCAGGATTCTCGAGATACGAGGGGAAACTCACGGAGCCTCTCCTGTGGCGACAGGGAAGTCCAATCTCCATTCGATTGGCGAGGGGGAGCTGTGGATTGCTCTCGAGTCGCTGCAGGACAAAGAGACCTATTGTAGGCTTGTGTTCAGAAACTCCGTGTTCCTCTACAGTGGCGCTAGGGATATCGGGGTTACATTCAAGGTTCATCCGGGGAGTCAGGCCTTGTCTCGAGTTGAAGCAAAGATCTCCCTTCTCCTCTCGAGTTGCGAGGGCTATATCTTGAAGCACATTTTGTGGCAAAAGGGTATCAAGACTTCTGTGGAATTTTGAGAGGGGACTTGGGATTGTGCTCTAGGCCCTGCAGCAAAAAAAGATCCTCATCTCACGATGTTGGGGGTACCTCAAGGTTTTTTCTTGAGCTGCTGCTCGAAGTGTGGCGTTTCTCTCAAGTTATGATGGGGAATTCAGGATTCCTCTCGTGTGGCACCAGGGAAGTCGAGTCTCCATTCTGGTTGCAAGGGGGGCTGGTGATACCTCTCAAATCACGGGAGAGGAATCAGGCCTCAAGTTGGGTGAAGGGGGAATCTTATGGTCTTTCTTGTTTTCCTATAGGAACCCTGGGTTTCCCTCGACTTGTGACGGTGACTTCTGGGAGCTTCTCATGGTGCCTATGGGAAGGCGGGAATACTGTGGAGTTGAGAAGGTTGTCTTGGGACTCCCCTGGGTTCAGTGCCATGGAAGAGGGCTTCATCTTGAGTTGAGGCGTGAATCTCAGGGTTCCTATCCTGTTCTGACATCGATCTCGGGGTATTTGAGGGTTTTGAACAGGGAGTCAGGCCTCATCTTGTGTGGAAGCATGGAACTCGGCTTGCCTCTCGAGTTGTTCATGGGGTGTCAAGCCATTTGTCAAGTTGTACTTGGAACCTGCAGCTATTTTGGGAGGATGCACCCAGGGTGTCCATTCCCCTTCGTGTTGCGACTTCATCCTTTGTGTTACATTCGAAGAGGAAGCCAAGGCTTCAGGACTTCTCTTAAGTGGATGGGGAAATCAGTCTTTCTGAATGTGGCACGACTCACGAGGCTTCCTCTCAAGTTTCAAATTGAGACCGGCCTGCTCCTAATGGGGGACTGGAAGGGCGGGATCCCTTTCCAGACAAAGCAGGGGAATCGAACCTCATGTCGAGATCAGGAGGAGAGAAGGGGCTCAGATGAAGTCCTGCCGGTAAATTCGGAGTTCCTCTTGAATGAGGTGGGTATGTCAGGGAACTTTTTGTGTTGCATCCTGGATGTCGAGGACCATTTTGAATTTCAAGACAAAAAGGGGATTTCTCTTGAGGCACTGCATGGGGAAATGGCCTCCTCTAAAGTTGACATGAGAACCTCGGGTTTTTTTCGTTCATTGCCATGGGAATCTCGAGTTATGACCTGGAATTCAGGGAGCCTCTGATTTTGCCGAAAGGAAGTCCAATCTCCATTCAAGTTGTAAGTTGAGCTGGGGATCGCTCTGGAGTCACTGCAGGGCAAAGAGACCTCATCTAGGCTTCTGTCCAGAAATTCCGTGTTCCTCCCCAGTGGCGACAGGCATCTCGGTGTTGCATTCAAGGTTCACCCGGGGAGTCAGGTCTCGTCTAGATTTGAGGTGGGAACCTCAGGCTTTCTCTCCTGTTCAGACGTGGATCTTGGGTTGTGTATGCCTTTTCAAGCAGGGAGTCAGGTCTCGACTTGTGTGGAAGCATGGAACTCTTCTTTCCTCTCGAATTTTCAAAGGGGTTTCAGGCCTCCAGGCGAGTTGAATTTGGGACCTGGGGCTCTATTCGAATTAGCACCGGGGCACCAGAACTCCCTTCGTATTGTGAGTTTATTCTCAGCCGACATTCGAATCGGTGTAAGGGAATCAGGCCTGATGTCGAATGGACAGGGAAAAACGTGGCTTTCGAATTGTGACAAGACCCCTGTCTTCCACTTCAGTGTCAGGTAGATAGCAGCCTCCTCTCAGGGGCCAGGTGGACGTCGGCATTCCATTCCAGGTGAAACAGGGGAATCGACCCACATGTCGACATGAGGAGGAGAAATTGGGGCACTTCTTGACTTGTGGCGGGAAAATCAGCGTTTGTCTCAAGCGGGGACGTGTATCTAAGGAAACTTCTGGAATTCAGAAGAGTGTCAAGTACCCTTTCGAGTTCCAAGAGGGAAAGAGGGCTTTCTTTGGAAACCCTGCAGTGTCAATCGGCCCATTCAAGTGTGCAGGGCAGAATTGCATGGGTTGTGTGGATTGTGGCGAACAGCTTAGGGTTCCTCTCGAGTAGTGTGTCGAGCTGGGGGACCCGCTTGTGTCTCCTCAGGGAAGTCAGATCTCTTTTGACGTTGCGAGGGGCAGCTCGGGATTTCTCACACATTGCTGCAGGAATGACTAGGACCTCATCTCGAGTTGAGATGGAACCTCAGCATTGCTCTCCATTTCTGACATTGATCTCGATGTCTCTGCAGCGTTGGAACTGGGGAGTCAGGTCTGGACTTGTGTTGATGCACAGAACTCCGCTTGTCACTTGAGTTGTTCCTCGTGTGTCAGGCCACTTGTCATGTGGTATTTGGAGCCTGCATCTTTCTTGGGAGGATGTAACCCTGGTGTCAGAGCCCTTTCTTGTTGTGACTTCACCCTCGAGGTTACATTCGAAGAGTTGCCCAGGCACCCGAATTTCTCTTGAGTGAACCGGGAAATCGTTGTCTATCGGAATGCAGCACGAACCAAGAGGCATCCATTCGTGTTTATATGTTAGACCTGCCTCTGCCTGAGGTGCGATGGGAAGGTCGAGATCCTTTTCCAGACCAAGCAGGGGAATCGAACCTCATGTCGAGATCAGGAGGGGGGAAAGGGCTGAGATGAAGTTGTGCCGGGAACCTTGGTGTTCCTCTCCAATGAGATCTTTATGTTGGGCAACACTTTAAGCTTCGTCAAGGGTGTCAAGTTCTATTTCCGTGTTCAAGTGGGTACTTGGGATATCTCTGATGATGCTGCAGCTGGAAAGGGCCTCATATGATGATGTCTGGTCAACCACATGTTTTTTCTGGACTTACGGCGGGATCCTTGCGTTACGACAGAGAACTCATGTAGCCTCTCGTGTGGCCCCAGGGAAGACCAATCTCCATTCCATTGGCGAGGGGGAGCTGGGGATTGCTCTCGAGTGGCTGCAGGACAAAGAGACCTCTTCTAGGCTTGTGTCCAGGAACTCAGTGTACCCCTCCAGTGGCGTTACGGATATCGGGGTTGCATTCAACATTCAGCTGGGGAGTCAGGCCTCATCTCAAGTTTAAGCAAAGATCTCCCCTCTACTCTCGAGTTGCCACCGCTATCTCTTGGAGCCCATTGTGTGTCCAAAAGGGAATCAAGCCTGCTGTGCAGTTTTGAGACGGGAATCGGGATTACTCTCTAGGCCTTGCAGGAAAAGAAGGGCCTCATCTGGCGATGTGGGTGGAATCTCATGGTGTTTTCTCGAGGTGTGGCTCAAAGTTTGGCGTTTCTCTCGAGCAAACCGGGGAACTCAGGGAGCCTCTCTTGTGTCCCCAGGGAAGTCCAGTCCCCATTCGAGTAGCGAGGAGGGCCCGGGATGGCTCTCGAGTCACAGCCGGGGAATCGGGCTTCAAGACGTGTTGAAGGGGATATCTCGAGGTGTTTCTCAAGGTGCTGTAAGAATCCCTACATTCCCTGGGCTTGTGACAGTGACCTCTGGCAGTTTCCTTTGGTGCCTGTGAGAAGAGGAAATACTGTGCAGTTGAGAGGGTTGTCTTGGGATTACCCTGGGTTCAGTGCCATGGAAGAGGGCCTCATCTGGAGGTGAGGCGGGAATCTCAGGCTTCCTCTCCTCTTCTGACATCGATCTCGGGGTCTTTGGGGGTTTTGAACAGGGAGTTAGGCCTCGCCTTGTGTGGAGGCATGGAACTCCGCTTGCCTCTCGAGGTGTTCATGGGGTGTCAGGCCACTTGACGAGTTGTCCTTGCATCCAGAGGCTCTTTCGAGAGGATGCACCCAGGGTATCAATGCCCCTTCTTTTGGTGACTTCATCCTTGGGGTTCCAGTGGAAAAGGTGCACAGACATTGGGACTTCTCTTGAGTGGATGGGGAAATCGGTGTCTTTCAGAATGTGGCACAACCCACAAGGCTTCCTCTCGAGTTTCCAAGTGAGACCGGCCTCCTCCTGAGGTGGGACTGGAAGGTCGGGATCCCTTTCCAGACAAAGCAGGGGATCAACCCTCATGTCGAGATCAGGAGGGAAGAAGGGGTTCAGAGGAATTTTTGCCGAGAACCTCCGTGTTCCTGTCCAATGAGACCGGTATGTTGGGCCTCATGTGGCAATGTCGTGGGAATCTCATGGTGTTTTCTTGAGCTGTGGCTCGATGTATGACGTTTCTCTCGAGCTACAATGGGGAACTCAGGGAGCCTCTCTTGTGCCCCCAGGGAAGTCCAGTCCCCATTCGATTAGCGAGGAGGGCCCAGGATGGCTCTTGATTCACGGCAGGGGAATCGGGCTTCAAGACATTTTGAAGGGAGTATCTCGAGGTGTTTCTCGAGTTGCTGTTAGAATCCCTAGGTTCCCTTGGCTTGTGACGGCGACCTCAAGCAGCTTTCCTTGGTGCCTATGAGAAGGGGGAGTAATGTGCAGTTGAGAGGGTTGTCTTGGAATTCCCCTGGATTCAGTGCCATGGAAGAGGGCCTCATCTGGAGGTGAGGCGGGAATCTCAGGCTTCCTCTCCTCTTCTGACATCGATCTCGGGGTCTTTGGGAGTTTTGAACAGGGAGTTAGGCCTCGCCTTGTGTGGAGGCATGGAACTCCGCTTGCCTCTCGAGGTGTTCATGGGGTGTCAGGCCACTTGACGAGTTGTCCTTGCATCCAGAGGCTCTTTCGAGAGGATGCACCCAGGGTATCAATGCCCCTTCTTTTGGTGACTTCATCCTTGGGGTTCCAGTGGAAAAGGTGCACAGACATTGGGACTTCTCTTGAGTGGATGGGGAAATCGGTGTCTTTCAGAATGTGGCACAACCCACAAGGCTTCCTCTCGAGTTTCCAAGTGAGACCGGCCTCCTCCTGAGGTGGGACTGGAAGGTCGGGATCCCTTTCCAGACAAAGCAGGGGATCAACCCTCATGTCGAGATCAGGAGGGAAGAAGGGGTTCAGAGGAATTTTTGCCGAGAACCTCCGTGTTCCTGTCCAATGAGACCGGTATGTTGGGCCTCATGTGGCAATGTCGTGGGAATCTCATGGTGTTTTCTTGAGCTGTGGCTCGATGTATGACGTTTCTCTCGAGCTACAATGGGGAACTCAGGGAGCCTCTCTTGTGCCCCCAGGGAAGTCCAGTCCCCATTCGATTAGCGAGGAGGGCCCAGGATGGCTCTTGATTCACGGCAGGGGAATCGGGCTTCAAGACATTTTGAAGGGAGTATCTCGAGGTGTTTCTCGAGTTGCTGTTAGAATCCCTAGGTTCCCTTGGCTTGTGACGGCGACCTCAAGCAGCTTTCCTTGGTGCCTATGAGAAGGGGGAGTAATGTGCAGTTGAGAGGGTTGTCTTGGAATTCCCCTGGATTCAGTGCCATGGAAGAGGGCCTCATCTGGAGGTGAGGCGGGAATCTCAGGCTTCCTCTCCTCTTCTGACATCGATCTCGGGGTCTTTGGGAGTTTTGAACAGGGAGTTAGGCCTCGCCTTGTGTGGAGGCATGGAACTCCGCTTGCCTCTCGAGGTGTTCATGGGGTGTCAGGCCACTTGACGAGTTGTCCTTGCATCCAGAGGCTCTTTCGAGAGGATGCACCCAGGGTATCAATGCCCCTTCTTTTGGTGACTTCATCCTTGGGGTTCCAGTGGAAAAGGTGCACAGACATTGGGACTTCTCTTGAGTGGATGGGGAAATCGGTGTCTTTCAGAATGTGGCACAACCCACAAGGCTTCCTCTCGAGTTTCCAAGTGAGACCGGCCTCCTCCTGAGGTGGGACTGGAAGGTCGGGATCCCTTTCCAGACAAAGCAGGGGATCAACCCTCATGTCGAGATCAGGAGGGAAGAAGGGGTTCAGAGGAATTTTTGCCGAGAACCTCCGTGTTCCTGTCCAATGAGACCGGTATGTTGGGCCTCATGTGGCAATGTCNCGAGTGGCCAAGGCTACCTCTTGAGCCCATTGTGTTAAAAAAAAAAAGGAATCAAGCCTTTTGTGGAGTTTTGAGAGAGGACTCGGGGTTGCTCTCTATGCGCTACAGGAAAAGAATGGCCTCATGTGGTGATGTCGGGGGAATCTCATGGTGTTTTCTGGAGCTGCGGCTCGATGTATGGCGTTTCTCTCGAGCTACGACGGGGAACTCAGGTAGCCTCTCTTGTGCCCCCAGGGAAGTCCAGTCCCCATTCGATTAGCGAGGAGGGCCCAGGATGGCTCTTGATTCACGGCAGGGGAATCGGGCTTCAAGACATTTTGAAGGGAGTATCTCGAGGTGTTTCTCGAGTTGCTGTTAGAATCCCTAGGTTCCCTTGGCTTGTGACGGCGACCTCAAGCAGCTTTCCTTGGTGCCTATGAGAAGGGGGAGTAATGTGCAGTTGAGAGGGTTGTCTTGGAATTCCCCTGGATTCAGTGCCATGGAAGAGGGCCTCATCTGGAGGTGAGGCGGGAATCTCAGGCTTCCTCTCCTCTTCTGACATCGATCTCGGGGTCTTTGGGAGTTTTGAACAGGGAGTTCGGCCTCGCCTTGTGTGGAGGCATGGAACTCCGCTTGCCTCTCGAGGTGTTCATGGGGTGTCAGGCCACTTGACGAGTTGTCCTTGGATCCAGAGGCTCTTTCGGGAGGATGCACCCAGGGTATCAATGCCCCTTCTTGTGGTGACTTCATCCTCGGGTTTCCAGTGGAAAAGGTGCTCAGACATTGGGACTTTTCTTGAGTGGCCGGGGAAATCGGTGTCTTTCGGAATGTGGCACGACCCACGAGGCTTCCTCTCGAGTTTCCAAGTGAGACCGGCCTCCTCCTCAGGTGGGACTGGAAGGTCGGGATCCCTTTCCAGACAAAGCAGGGGATAGACCCTCATGTCGAGATCAGGAGCGAAGAAGGGGTTCAGAGGAATTTTTGCCGGGAATGTCCATTTTCCTGTCCAATGAGACCGGTATGTTGGGCCACCTTTGAAGTTTCCTCAAGGCTGTCTAATTCCGTTTCGATGATTCAGTGGGTTCGTGGGATTTATCTCAACTCGCTGCAGCGGGAAATGGCCTCATCTGGCGATGACTGGGAAAGCACTTGGTTATTTTCGACTTATGGCGGGATTCTCGAATTTCGATCCGGAACTCAGGGAGCTTCTCGTGTGGCCCCAGTGAATACAAATCTCCGTTCAAAATGGCATGGGGCATCTGGGGATTGTTCTCGAGTTACTACAGGGCAAAGAGACCTCTTCTAGTCTTCTAGGCGTGTGTCCAGAAACTCCGTGTTCCCCTTCAGGGGCGCTACAGATATCCGGGTTGCATTCAAGTTTCAGCCGGGGAGTCAGGCCTTGTCTCGAGTTGAAATAAAGAACTCCCCTCTTCTCTCGAGTGGCCAAGGCTACCTCTTGAAGCTCATTGTGTTAAAAAAAAAAAAAAAAGGAATCAAGCCTTCTGTGGAGTTTTGAGAGGACTCGTGGTTGCTCTCTAGGCCCTGCAGGAAAAGAAGGGCCTCATCTGGCTATGTCAGGGGAATCTCATGGTGTTTTCTCGAGCTTCGGCTCGACATGTGGCATTTCTCTCGAGCTATGACAGGGAACTCAGGGAGCCTTGCTTGTGGCCCCAGGGTAGTCCAGTCCCCATTCGAGTGGCAGGATATCCCGGGTCAGTTCTCGAGTCACGGCAGGGGAAGCGGGCTTCAACCCCTGTTGAAAGGGGTCTCTCAAGATGTTTTTTGAGTTGCTGCAAAAATCCCTAAGTTCCCTTGGCTTGTGACGCTGACCTCTGGCAGCTTCTCTTGGTGCCAATGAGAAAGGGGGATACTGCGCCGTTGAGTGACTTGTCTTGTGATTCCCCTGGGTTCAGTGCCATAGAAGAGAGCCTCATCTGGAGGTGAGGCATGAATCTCAGGCTTCCTCTCCTGTTCTCTCATCGATCTCGGGGTCTTTGGGTGTTTTGAACCGGGAGTTAGGCCTCGTCTTGTGTGGAGGCATGGAAATCCGCTTGCCACTCGAGTTGTTCATTTGGTGTCAGGCCACTTGTCGAGTTGTGCTTGGAACCAGTGGGTCTTTCAGGAGGATGCACCAAGGGTGTCAGTGCCCCTTCGTGTAGTGACTTCATCCTCGGTGTTCCGTTGGAAAAGGTGCCCAGGTATCAGGACTTCTCTTGAGTGGAAGTGGAAATCGGTGTCTTTAGGAATGTGGCCTGACCCACGAGGCTTCCTCTTGAATTTTCAAGTGACAGCGGCCTCCTCCTGAGGTGGGACTGCAAGGTTGGATCCCTTTCCAGACAAGGCAGTGAGATCGACCCTCTTGTCGAGATCAGGAGAGAAGAAGGGGCTCAGAGGAAGTTGTGCCGGGAACCTCGGTGCCCTTCCCAATGAGACCAGTATGTTGGGCCACATTTGAAGTTTCCTCAAGGTTCTCAAGTTCCGTTTCGATGATCCATTTGGTTCGTGGGATTTCTCTCAAGACGGTGCAGAGGGAAAAGCTCTCATCTTGCGATGACTGGGCAACCACGTGGTTATTCTCGACTTATGGTGGGATTCTCAAGTTACGACGGGGAACTCAGGCAGCCTCTCGTGTTGCCCCAGAAAGACCAATCTCCATGCAAATGGCCTGGGAGAGCTGGGGATTGCTCTCGAGTTGCTGCAGGGTAAAGAGACCTGTTCTCGGCTTGAGTCCAGAAACTCTGTTTTCCACTTCCGGAATGCTACGGATCTCAGCATTGCCTTCAAGCCTCAGCCGGGGAGTCAGTCCTTATCTCGAGTTGATGCAAATAACTCCCTTCTGCTCTCGAGTTTCCACGGCTAGACCTTGAAGCCCATTGTGTGGCCAAAATGGAATAAAGCCTTCTGTGGGGTTTTGAGAAGGGACTTGGGATTGCTCTTTAGGCTCTGCAAGAAATGAAGGGCCTCATCTCGTGATGTCGGGGGAATCTCATGGTGTTGCTCAAGCTGCTCCTCGATGTGAGGTTTTTCTCTGGAGTTACTATGGGGAACTCAGGGAGCCCCTGTTATGGCTTCAGGGAGTCCAGTCTTAATGCAAGTGGCAAGAAAGGCCCGGGATTGCTCTTGGTTGTGGCAGGGGAATTGGGTTTCAAGACTTGTTGAAGGGGGTATCTCAAGGTGTTTCTCGAGTTGCTGTAAGAATCCCTATGTTCCCTCGGTTCATGACGGTGACCTCTGGCAGCTTCCCTTGGTGCCTATGAGAAGGGGAAATACTGTGCAGTTGAGAGAGTTGTCTTGGACCACCCCTGGATTCAGTGCCATGGAAGAGGGCCTCATCTGGAGGTGAGGCGGGAATCTCAGGTTTCCGCTCCTGTGCTGACATCGATCTCGGGGTCTTTGGGGGTTTTGAACAGGGAGATAGGCCTCATCTTGTTTGGAGACACTGAAATCCACTTTCCTCTCGAGTTGTTCCTAGGGTGTCAGGCCACTTGTCTGGTTGTACTTGGAACCAGTGGCTCTTTCAGGAAGATGCACCCAGGGTGTCAGTGCCCCCTCATGTGGTGAACTTCATCCTCGCGGTTCCATTTGAAAAGGTTCCCAGGCGTCGGGACTTCTCTTGAGTGGACTGGGAAATCAGTGTCTTTCGGAATGTGGCCCAACACACAAGGCGTCCTCCCGAGCTCTGGTGTGGCCCCAGGGAAGTCCAGTCTCCATTCGAGTGGAGTATCCCTCTTCAGATACTACACCAGGTGTCACATGGCCACACTCTCCCTGGTTAACACCTTTGCAGACCCTGTACGTGGAATCACATGTCCACATTCTGTAGGGTGAATGTCCTCCAAGACCCTGAACCTGAGGTCACATATCCACAGTTTCCAAAGTGAACCCACCTCCAAACCCTGCACCTGGAGTTGCAAGTCCAGTCTCAAGGGTGACCTCACCTCACAGACATTTGTCCTGTGTTCACACATCCACAGGCTCCATGTTGACTGCTTTGAAGGATCTGCACCTGGGGTCACATGTCAAAATTCTTGTTGACACCGCTCATAGCCCACACTTGGATTCACATGACCACAGTCTCCAGTTTGACTACACCTTACCAGGTTCACAAGTCCATGTTAATCTGGGTGACACCTTTCCAGAGCCTGTATGTGTGGTCACACATCCACAGTCTCCTTGGTGCGACCTCTCCCCAGACCTGGTCAGATCAGATCAGATCAGATCAGTCACTCAGTCGTGTCCGACTCTTTGCGACCCCATGAACCGCAGCACGCCAGGCCTCCCTGTCCATCACCAGCTCCCGGAGGTCACTCAGACTCGCATCCATCGAGTCAGTGATGCCATCCAGCCATCTCATCCTCTGTCGTCCCCTTCTCCTCCTGCCCTCAATCCTTCCCAGCATCAGAGTCTTCTCCAATGAGTCAACTCTTCGCATGAGGTGGCCAAAATACTGGAGTTTCAGCTTGAGCATCATTCCTTCTAAAGAAATTCCAGGATTGATCTCCTTCAGAATGGACTGGTTGGATCTTCTTGCAGTCCAAGGGACTCTCAAGAGTCTTCTCCAACACCA
>SJYM01005423.1:58898-72781 GCA_006410775.1 Tragelaphus imberbis | reverse complement strand
GGTTAAGTCCTGCAGTGCTCTTCCCTAGTTGTACTCTTCCTGGGATTTTCCTCTCTAATTGTGGAGTGGGAATTCCTATCTCATTGCATTATGCTGTGCTGATGCTCTCTAAGTGCAGTTTGCTGGCTTATCTTTATTTGTGGTTTGAGTGGCTACTCTCTGCTATTGAAATGGATCCTCCTTTCTAGATGTGGTGTGCAAGACTGCTTCTCTCTATGGGCGGGTGTGGGGCCTCCTTCCTACATGCAGTATCCGATTTGACTCCTCTCTTTTTGTAGTGTGTGGCTCCTCCCACGTTGTGGTGTGGGACTCCAATCGAGTGGCACTGTGAGACTTGTTGTTCCTCTCAAGTTGAGGTAGGAATTCCACTCGAGTTTTCTTTTTTGGGGGGAGGGGGGGTGGCTCCTCTCTAGTAGCATTGTGCAGGGTTGCTTCTGTTTTATTTCGATGTGTGAGTGGATAAACTACCTGTGGCATGGAGTTCCTCTCTAGTTGGTGTGGGATTCAACAATTAGTTGTGTTGTGTGTGCTTCTCTCTGGTTGTGGTGTTCAGGCTCCTCTTGAGTTGTGTTAAGGGAGATCTTCCCTAGTTGTAGTGTTTCGGGGGGCACCTCTAAAGTTGTGGTGGAGTGTTCCTCTTGAATTGTCAAGGGTGTTTGCTCTTTGGGAGTGATGTGTGCAGGCACTCTTTCCAGGTGCAATATCTGCAAGCCTACTCTCTAATTTTGGCATGTCCCCTCCTCTTTAGTGGTGGTGTCTGTGCCTCCNAAGTTGTGGTGGAGTGTTCCTCTTGAATTGTCAAGGGTGTTTGCTCTTTGGGAGTGATGTGTGCAGGCACTCTTTCCAGGTGCAATATCTGCAAGCCTACTCTCTAATTTTGGCATGTCCCCTCCTCTTTAGTGGTGGTGTCTGTGCCTCCTCTCTTGTTTTGGCAGGAGACTTCTGTCTAATTGCATTGTGCTGGAATGCTCCTCTCAAGTGTTGATGTTCAGGGAGCTTCTCTCTATTTGTAGCATGTGGTCTACTTGTTAGTTTTGATTAGTTTTGTCCTCTCTGACATTTGTAGGGGCATCTACTCGACTTGCAGGAGTGGGTTCGTCTCTTTTTTTCTCTGGAAGTGACCCTCTATAGGTGCAATGCCAGAGGTCTACTTTTTAGCTGTGGTAAAAGTCATACTCTCCAGTTTTGCTGGATGGGCTCCTCTCTCGCTGTGGCCATTGGCTTCTTTCTCATTGTGGCATAAGCCTCCTCTCAAATTCCAAAGGGGTTTTGGGGCTCCTCTCTTGTTGCAGAGTACCTCATCTGGGGGCTATCTGTGGGGTGGGGTGTTCACTCTACTTGTTGTTTGGGGGCTCCTTACTGTTTTTCATGGGGTTGTGACTCCACTCTAGTTGTGACAGGCTTCTCTTGAGTTCCTTCAGTGTCTTCATCACTGTTTGTAGCACAGGGGATCCTCTCTAGGTGCAATGTGCCTTAGGGCTCCTCTCTAGTTTTGGCAGGTAATTTTTCTCCAGTTTTGATGGGGTGTCCTAGTTTCATCGCTGGGGGTTCCTTCCTTGTGATGGCAACGGACTCCAGTCGAGTTTTGGTGAAGGACTTGTTGTTCCTCTAAAGTTGTGACAGGTGATTTGGGGTTCCTTTAGAGTTGTGCAGGTGCGTACTCTTGAGCTCTGTGGGGCAGCTCCTCTCTAGTAGCAATTAGCAGGCTGGTTCCTGTCTATTTGTTATCTGTGGTATGCTACTGTACAGTTATGGCAANGGTAAGATCACCATGAAGACAGTGGATGTGTGACTCCAGGATCTGGTCTGGAGGATGCAATCACCCTGGAAACTGTGGATATGTGACCCCAGTTTCAGGGTCTGGAAGGTTGTCACCCTGGAAAGTGTGGATGTGTGACCCCAGGTTCAAGGTTTGGGGAGAAGTGTCACCCTGGAGACTGTGGATATTTGACCCCATGGACAAGGACGGGGTGGTCACCCTGGAGAACGTGTGAGCCCAGGTGCAGTGTGTGAAATGGAGTTCACACTGGAGAATGTGGACATGTGAATCCAGCTTCAGGGTAGGGGAAGACAGTCATCCTCGAGATTGTGGATGTGGAAACAAGTCCATGGTCTGGCAGGGTGGAGTTACCCTGGAAACTGTGGACAACTAACACCAGGTACATATTATGAGAGGTGGGGTCACACTGGAGACTGAGGACATGTGATCCCACTTACAGAGTCTGGGGAAGAGGTTACACTGGAGCCTGTGGACCGATGATCACAGGTTCAGTGCCTGGGATGTGACATCACACACTGTGGACATGTGACCCCAGGTGCAGGGTCTGGGAGAGAGTAACACTGGAGACTGGACGTGTGGCCCCAGGTACAGGATTTTGGATGAGTCACTCTGGAGATTGTGGATATGTGATTGCAGGGAGAGTGTCTTCAAGGGTCTCACCTTGGAGAAAGTGTATGTGTGAGCCCAGGTTCAGGGTCTGGAAGTTGGGGTAACCCTGGCGACTGTGCCCATGTCACACCAGGTACAGCATCTGGGAAGGGTTGTCATCCTGGCCACCATAAACATGTGACCCCAGTTACAGGGTCTGTGATATGGGGTCACCCTCGAAACAGAGGCCAAGTCAACTAAGGTACAAAGTTTGGTGAGGGGGGTCACGCTGGATACTGTGAATGTGTAACCCCAACTTCAGGGTCTGGGCGGGGTGTCACCCTGGAATCTATGGATGTGTGACCCCAGGTGGAAGAGGGGAGTCATATTGGATACTGTGGCCACGTGACTCCAGGTGCAGCATCTTAGACATGGGGTCACACTGGAGACTGTGGACAGGTGACACCAGGTACGTGAACACAGAGAGTTTACACCCTGGTGAATGTGGATGTGTGAACCTGCTTCAGGGTCTGTGAGGAGTGTCACTCTGGAGAATGTGGAAATCTGATCCCAGGGTTCCTCTAGAGTTGTAGTGGGGAACATGGGGTTCCTGTCGAGTTGTATCAGAGGACTCAAAGCTCCCCTCTACTTGCAGTGGGAGCTCAGTGTCCCTCTCCAATTGTGGCATGGAACTCAGGGTTCCACTAGAGGCATGGTAAGGAACTTGTGTTCCTCTTGAGTTGCTAAGTTACCCAGGGTTCTTCTTGACTTGTGGTGGGGCCTCCTCTCGAGTTCCCTTGGGGTAATTCATCTCTAGCAGGGATGTGCAGGGCAGCTCCTTTCTTGTCATAATCTTCGTGTGGCTAGTCACGAGTTTTGGCATGGGATTTCTCTAGTTCTGTTCAGGGTAAACTCTGTAGTTGTGGGGTGTTTGATTCTCTCTAGGTGTGGAGATCAAGCTCCTCTCTGGTTGCGGTGTGAGGTTCGTCTCTATTAGTAGCAGAGGGGCTGCTCTCAATGTGTGATGTCTATTGGATTCCTCTCGAGTTGCAGGGCACTATCCTCTCTGGTGGGACTGTGTGGGGCTCCATGGGGAAGGTCCTCTATTTTTGGTGAAAGGGGTTCCTCACTAACATTAGGGGGATTGCTTCTTTCTAGTTGTGAATGATGCCACTCAACTTACTTCAGATAGCTCGTCTCTATTTGTGGAAGAGAGGCTGCTCTCTAGGTGTGATGTCCTAGGGGAATCCACTCTAGTTTTTTGGGGGGAATCTGCTTCACTTTTATCCTGGAGCCCCAGTATCATTATGACAAGAGGCCCCTTTTCTTGTTATTTCCTAGGGCTCCTGTCAAATTGCAGCAGGGAACTCGGTGTGCCGCTTGTTACAGCCGGTGACTAAGGCTTCCTTTAGAGTTGTGGTGGAGCTTCCTCTCGAGATTCAATGGGGAAGTTCCTCTCTAGTAGCTCTGTGCAAGCTACCTCTCTACCTGCATTGTGTGGGAGGCTACTCTCTAGTTGTGTCATGGGTTGCCACTCTAGTTGCAGTGGGGGTCCACTCTTTATTTTTGGTGGATTGGCTGCTCTCTACTTGTCATTTGCAGACACCTCTCTAGTTGTGTCAGGGGGGGTCCTCTTTAGTTGTGGCAGTCGGGCTTCTCTCTAGTTGTGCTAGAGTGCTCTCCTCAAACTGTGATGGGAACAGCTATTGTCTGGTTGTGACGTGAAAAGGAGCTTTTTCTAGCTTTAATGTGTAGGAGGCTACTCTCCAGTTGTGACAATGGGAGGCCTCTTTAGTTGTAACATGGTGGGCTGCACTCTACTTGTGGAAGTAGATTTCTGTCTAGTTGTGATAGATGGGTATGCTCTCTAATGGCAATGTTAAGGGGCGCATATCTCTAATTGTGGCAGGGGTCTCTTCTCTAGCTGCAATGTTGGCCTCCTCTTTCATTGTGATTCGTGTGGGAATCCCACTCTAGTTGTGATGTACATGGGTACTTTTTGCTAATTGTGATGAGTGGGGCACACTCATATCGACCTGTGGGAGGGGTGTCCACTCTAGTTGTGGCATTGGTTCTCCACTCTAAATGCGATGTAAGGGAGGGCGGGCCACCTCTCTAGTTTTTGCAGTGTGCTCCTTTAATTGCGCCTGAGGGTCAACTATCTAGTTGTGGCGTGTATTCAAGTCTCCAGTTTTAGCGGTTGGACTTCTCTCTAGTTGTGATGTCCCGGGACGCTCCTCCCTAAGTGTGTTGTGCCTGGGGAAGTCCTCTTCATCTGTGCAGTGGGAATTCCTGTCTTCTTGCATCAAGCTGTGCAGCGCTTCTCTAGATGCAGTTTTCTGGCTCATCACTATTTGTGGTTTGGTGTTCTACTCTCTAGTAGTGGTGTTGAGCCTCCTCATTGGATGAGATATACGAGATTGCTCCTCTCTAGGAGCGGGGTGCAGGGCCTCTTTCTTCATGCAGTGTCATGTTGGGCTCCTTTATTGTTGCAATGTGTGTGCTCCTCTCTAGTTGTGGTGGGGGCCTCCTCTTGAGATTCATCAGGAGACTTGATATTCCTGTTGAGATGAGGTGGGACCTCCACTCGAGTTTTAGTGGGTTAGCTCCACTCTAGTAGCATTGTGCAGGGTGGCTTGTGTTTAGTTGTGATGTCTAAGTGACTAAACTCCCTGAGGCATGGGTCTCCCCTCTAGCGGGTGTGGGTGCCAACTCTTAGTTGTGTTGGTTCAGCTTCTCTCTAGTTGTGGTGTGCAGTCTCCTCTCAAGTTATGTTAGGGATCTCTTCTTTATTTATGTTGTTCGGGGGACACCTCTAGAGCTGCAGTAGAATGTTCCTCTCGAATTGGGAAGGGAGTTTCCTCTCTGATAGCGATGTGCACAGGCACTATTTCCAGGTGTGATATTTGCAAGCCTACTCTCTAATTTTTGCAAGGCCCCTCCTCTTTTGTTGTGGCATGGGAGACTCCTCTCTAGTTGTGAAAGGAGGCTTCTGTGCAATTGTGATGTGTGGGAATGCTCCTTTCAAGTGGCAATGTTCAAGGGGCTGCTCTCTATTTGTGACATGGGGTCTATTCTCTAGATGTGGTGAGGATGCTCCTTTCTGACAGTGGTAGGGGTGTGTACTCGACTTGCAGCCAGGGATTGTATCTATTGGCAGTGGAGAGGACCCTCTCTAGGTGCAATGTCCAGAGTTTCCTCTCCTGTTGCGGTGGTGGGACACTCTCCAGTTTTGACCGGTGAGCTCTTCTCTCATTTTGGCCATGGGCTTCTCTTGAGCTGTGGTATAGGGCTCCTCTCAAGTTCAGGAGGGGACTCGGGGCTCCTCTCTAGTTGGGGTGGTGATTCCTCCAAGTGTTCCATGGAGGAATTGTTCTCTCTACTTGTGGCATTGGGGGTTCCTCACTAGTTTTCACGGGTTTCCTCCACTCTAGTTGTGACAGGCTCATCTCAAGTTATTTCAGGGGCTTCCTCTATTCACAGCAGAGGGGCTTCTCCCTAGGGGCAATATGCTGAAGGGCTCCTATCTAATTTTGGCAGGGGAATCCTCCCCAGTTTTGTTGGGGGATCTCCTAGATTTGTCCTTGGGGGCTTCTTCGTTGTGATGGCACAGGGCTCTTCTAGAGATGCAGTGGGAGACTTGGGGTTCCTTTCAAGTTGGGACAGGTGACTTGGGGTTCCTTTAGAGTTGTGGTGGTGCCTCCTTTTGACCTGCTTTGGTCAGCTCCTCTGTAGTAGCAATTAGCTGGCTGCCTCCTGTCTACTTGTAATGTGCAGTAGGCCACTATAATAGTTACAGCATGGGACTGCACTCTAGTTGTAGTGGGGTCAACTGACGTTTTTGTTTCCACTCCTTTCTAGTTGTGGTTTGGACTCCTCTCTAGCTGTGATTTACAGACTGCTTTCTAGTTGTGGCAGGGTAGGACTCCTCTTTAGTTGTGGTATGAAGCTCCCTCTTTTGTTGTGGTATAGTTCTCTCAAATTGTGGCAGTGGTGGCTCCTCTTAGGAATCCTCTCGACTTACCTCAGTGCTTCGGGCTCATCTCGATTTGCGATGGAGAACTCGGTGTTCCTCTGAGTCGCAGCAGGGGAGTCGGACCTCTTCTCCAGTGAGGTGGGTAGCTCAACGTTCCTCTTGGGTTTCAGCAGGGAATTCAAGATTTCTCTTGAGTTGTGATGGGAAAACTGAGGGTTCATCTCGAGTTACAACAGGGGAGTCAGGTCTCCTCTCGAGTTGAGGCTAAGAACTTGGGTTTCCTCTCGAGTTGCAGCAGGGGAGTCAGGCCTCCACTCAAGTTGTGATGGGGAACTCAGGGTTCCTCTCTAGTTGCAAAAGAGGCTTTGGGTGTCCAATCGAGTTGTAGCTGGTAACACTGGGAAGCTCTCAAGTTCCAGCATGAATCTTGGGGTTCCTTTAGAGTTACAGTAGTGTACTCAGAGCTCCTCTCGAGTTGTTGCAAGAACTCAGGATTCCTCTTGATTTTCAGTGCAGGACTCTTGGTTCCCCTTGAGCCGTGGCAGGGAACAAAGTTTCCTTCTCAATTTTTAGGACTACACATTGTTCTTCTCATGATGTGCTGGGACCTCCTCTCGTGATGTCTTGGGGAAACTGGTCTCTAGTAGGGATGTTTAGGTTGACTTCTCTCTTGTTACAATGTGCAGTTGACTACTCACTAGTTTTGGCATGGAACTTCTCTCTAGATAGGTTTGGGGTCAACTCAATAGCTGTGGTGGTTTCAATTCTCTCTACTTGTGGTCTGCAAGCTCCTGTCCAGTTGTGTTGTTAGGGTCCTCTCTATTAGCAGCAGAAGAGTTCCTCTCTATGTGTGATACCCAGCAGGCTCCTATCAAGTTGTAGTGGAGGGCTCCTCTCGAGTTGTGAGGCTGTGTACTTTTTGGTTGGGGTGTGGGTGGTTCCATGGGAAGAGTCCTTTCTACTTTTGGCAATAGTGGTTCCTAATATTCGTGGGCTTTCTTCTCTCTAGTTGTGAGTGATTCCATTCAATTAAATTCAGGGAGCTTATTTCTATTTGCTTCAGAGGGTCTTCTCTCTAGGTGTGATGTCCTCGGGGATTCCACTCTATTTCTGCCTGGGAAATCCACTACAAGTTTGCCAGGGGAGCTCCTCTGTCATTTGGCCAGGTTATGCTTTCTTGTTACAGCGTCGTGTTCCTGTCAGATTGCAGTGGGGAACTTTGCATTTCTCTTGAGTTTCAGGAGGGGACTCGGGGTTCCTTTAAGTTGTGGTGGAGCCTCCTCTTGGATTGCTTTAGGGCAGATACTCTAGAAGTGATGTGCAGCCTGGCTCCTGTCTTGTTGAAATGTGTGGGATTCTATTCTCTAGTTGTGGCATGGGGCTCCACTCCAGTTGCAGTGGGGATCCACTCTTTATTTGTGGTGGGTCAGCTCCTCTCTAGTTGTCGTTTGTAGACTCCTCTCTGGTTTGGCAGGGGGGCTTCTCCTCTCTAGTTGTGGCAGGGGGAGTCCTCCTTAGTTGTGTAGTTGGGCTCCTATCTAGTTGTGATAAAGTGCTCTTCTCAAATTTGGATGGGTGTTGCTCCTCTTTAATTGTGATGTGAAGAGCTTATTTTTTCTAGTTTCAGTGTGCAGGGGGCTACTCTCTAGTTGTGGTAGTGGGTGTTTTCTTTAGTTGTGGCATGGTGGGCTCCTTTCTACTCGTGGCAAGGGGCTTCTGTCTAATTGTGATGTGTGGGTATGCCCTTTTCTAATGGCGATGTTCAGGGGGGCTTATCTCTAATTGTGACAGGAGTCCCCTCTTTAGTTGCAATGTTGGCTTCCTTTTTCATTTTGATCCATGTAGGAGTTCCATGATAGTTTTGATGTGCATGGGAACTTTTCTCTAATTGTGATATGTTGGGCACGCTCCTATCTATCTGTGCAAGGGATATTCACTCTAGTTATGACAGTGGTGCTCCACTCTTAAAACACTCCACAGTGGTACATTTTAAGGCGGGGGTGGCACCTCTGTAGTTTCAGGGATATGCTCCTTATGCTTGAATGTCAGCTGTCTAGTTGGGACATGTATTCAACTCTCTAGTTTTGTCAGTCGGGCTTCACTCTAGTGGTTAAGTCCTGCAGTGCTCTTCCCTAGTTGTACTCTTCCTGGGATTTTCCTCTCTAATTGTGGAGTGGGAATTCCTATCTCATTGCATTATGCTGTGCTGATGCTCTCTAAGTGCAGTTTGCTGGCTTATCTTTATTTGTGGTTTGAGTGGCTACTCTCTGCTATTGAAATGGATCCTCCTTTCTAGATGTGGTGTGCAAGACTGCTTCTCTCTATGGGCGGGTGTGGGGCCTCCTTCCTACATGCAGTATCCGATTTGACTCCTCTCTTTTTGTAGTGTGTGGCTCCTCCCACGTTGTGGTGTGGGACTCCAATCGAGTGGCACTGTGAGACTTGTTGTTCCTCTCAAGTTGAGGTAGGAATTCCACTCGAGTTTTCTTTTTTGGGGGGAGGGGGGGTGGCTCCTCTCTAGTAGCATTGTGCAGGGTTGCTTCTGTTTTATTTCGATGTGTGAGTGGATAAACTACCTGTGGCATGGAGTTCCTCTCTAGTTGGTGTGGGATTCAACAATTAGTTGTGTTGTGTGTGCTTCTCTCTGGTTGTGGTGTTCAGGCTCCTCTTGAGTTGTGTTAAGGGAGATCTTCCCTAGTTGTAGTGTTTCGGGGGGCACCTCTAAAGTTGTGGTGGAGTGTTCCTCTTGAATTGTCAAGGGTGTTTGCTCTTTGGGAGTGATGTGTGCAGGCACTCTTTCCAGGTGCAATATCTGCAAGCCTACTCTCTAATTTTGGCATGTCCCCTCCTCTTTAGTGGTGGTGTCTGTGCCTCCTCTCTTGTTTTGGCAGGAGACTTCTGTCTAATTGCATTGTGCTGGAATGCTCCTCTCAAGTGTTGATGTTCAGGGAGCTTCTCTCTATTTGTAGCATGTGGTCTACTTGTTAGTTTTGATTAGTTTTGTCCTCTCTGACATTTGTAGGGGCATCTACTCGACTTGCAGGAGTGGGTTCGTCTCTTTTTTTCTCTGGAAGTGACCCTCTATAGGTGCAATGCCAGAGGTCTACTTTTTAGCTGTGGTAAAAGTCATACTCTCCAGTTTTGCTGGATGGGCTCCTCTCTCGCTGTGGCCATTGGCTTCTTTCTCATTGTGGCATAAGCCTCCTCTCAAATTCCAAAGGGGTTTTGGGGCTCCTCTCTTGTTGCAGAGTACCTCATCTGGGGGCTATCTGTGGGGTGGGGTGTTCACTCTACTTGTTGTTTGGGGGCTCCTTACTGTTTTTCATGGGGTTGTGACTCCACTCTAGTTGTGACAGGCTTCTCTTGAGTTCCTTCAGTGTCTTCATCACTGTTTGTAGCACAGGGGATCCTCTCTAGGTGCAATGTGCCTTAGGGCTCCTCTCTAGTTTTGGCAGGTAATTTTTCTCCAGTTTTGATGGGGTGTCCTAGTTTCATCGCTGGGGGTTCCTTCCTTGTGATGGCAACGGACTCCAGTCGAGTTTTGGTGAAGGACTTGTTGTTCCTCTAAAGTTGTGACAGGTGATTTGGGGTTCCTTTAGAGTTGTGCAGGTGCGTACTCTTGAGCTCTGTGGGGCAGCTCCTCTCTAGTAGCAATTAGCAGGCTGGTTCCTGTCTATTTGTTATCTGTGGTATGCTACTGTACAGTTATGGCAAAGGATTCCACTCTAGTTACAGTGGGGGTCAACTGACAGTTTTGTTTCTGTTCCCCTCTAATTGTGGTTTGCATATTTGTCTACAGTTGTGGTGGGGTTGGAGGCTCCTCTTTAGTTGTCGTTTTGCTACTCCTTTCTGGATATTGTAACATACTCCTCTTGGACTGTGGTGAGGGTGCTTCTTCTCTGGTTGTGATGTGAAAGGGCACTTTTTCCAATTGTGGGTTGAAGGAATATATAATTGTAGCAAGGTACATCATCTTTCCTCTTCTCTACTCATAGCAAGGAGGGTATGTTTAGCTGTGATGTGTTGGTGTGCTTCTCTCTAGTGTCAATAATCAGCTGGGCTACTGTCTAGTTCCCATGCGGTTCTCTCGTCTAGTTTTGGTGTGGGGCTCCTCTCTTATTATGATCTGAGGGAAAGGTCCTTTCTAGTTATGGCGGCCTTTTCTCTAGTTGTGTTGTGTAGGCTCCTCTCTTGTTGTGGAGGGGTGCTGCTTTATAGTTGTGACAGGATGCTCTGAGCTAGTTTCAGGGTGCACAAGGCTCTCAATTTGTGGCTGGGTCTCCTCTCCAGTTGTTGCATAATTCACCTCTCGAGTTGCTGCAGGAGGCACCTCTCGAGTATTGGTGGTTGGCTCATCTGAAATTGGAGAAAAAAATGGAAACTAACTCCAGTATTCATGCCTGGAAAATCCCATGGATGGAGGGGCTTGGTAGGCTACAGTCCATGGGGTTGCCAAAAGTCAGACACTACTGAGCAAATTCACTCTAATTTTTTGTCATAGGCCCCCAGTGGCTAAGATGATAAAGAATTTGCATGGGATGCAAGAGAACTGGGTTTCTTCCCTGGTTCAGGAAGATCCTCTGGAGAAAGGCATGAAAACCCAGCCTGGCATTCTTGCCTGTAGAATCCCATGGACAGAAAAGTCTGGCTAGCTACACAGTCCATGGGGTCACAAAGAGTCGGAAATGACTGAGCAGCTAACACACAATCATCTGTAATTGTGGTGGGGGACTCCTTTCTAACTGTGGCATGGCACCTTCCTCTAGTTATGTTTTGCTGATGAGCTCCACTTAAGTTTCAGGTGGAAGCTCTTCTCCAGGTGTGATGGTGGACTCATCTATGGCTTTAATTTGGGGGCCTCTTTCTAACTATATTTTGCAAGGTCCTCTGTATTTGTAGTGAGGTGCTCTTCTTTCGTTGGGATGTCTGTGGGGATCCCTCTCTCACTGCAATGTGCAGAGGGTCTCCTCACTACTTGTGTTGTGATGCTTGTCTCTCTTTGAAGTGAATGGGCTCCTCTCTAGATGTGATGTCTGGAGGGCTCCTCTTCCGTTGTGGACAGGGGTTTCTCTCGAGTTGGTTTGAAGTTCTCCTCTACAATTTTCCCAGGGTGCTCGGAACTCCTCGTGATATGTGGTTGTACATCCTTTAACATTTGTCATGTGGAGAGCTACGTGGCAAGGGGTCTTCTCTAATTTTGCACTATGGGTTCCTCACTCATTTTGGTGGGGTTGACTGCCTCTAGTTGTGACAGATGGTCAACTTTCTAGTTGTGGTGAGGGAGCTCCTCTCCAGTTGTGTTTGTGGGGGGCTTTTCCTCAATAGTGTTAGTTTGTCTGGGGATCTTCTCCACGTGAAGAATGCAGGCTCCTCTGGAGTTTCAGCGGGAGGCATATCTATTGTTGTTAAGGTGGGCTCTACTCTAAGTCTAATTTCAGGTTCTCCTGTTTAGTTGTGGGGGACTTCTCTCTAGTCGTGTTGTGTTGTGTTATCTCCAGTGGTGGCAGGGTGCAACTTTCTTATTGTGACAAAGGACTCCCAGATAGTTGTGTTGTTCATGGGTGTCTCTAGTTGTAGTGGGGTCATGTCTCTATTTGTGGTCATGGGCTCCTCCTTATTTGTCTCAGGAGACACATACAATTTTTCTGTGGGTGCTTGAGTCTCCTCTAAAAGGAGGCAGAGGATCCTGTCAAGATGAAATAGGTAGGGCTCCTCTGGAGTTCCTTTGGTGAGCTCCTCTCTAACTCTGACTGGGGACTCTACTTTACCTATGGCATGGGGGTTTCTTTTCAGTTGTGATGTCTTGGTGAGCTCCTCTCGAGTATCAATGGGGGTTCTTCTGTAGTTGTGGTGGGTTATTATCTCTAGCTGCACTGTGGCTGCTCCCTTCTTCTGTGGTGTGCTGGTGGGCTACTCTCTAGATGTGATGTGCAGAATTCTTTCTAGTTATGGTGAGGGTCTCTTTAGTTGCAATATCTGAGGGGAGTCCTCCCTCATTACAATTTGAAAAGGCTTCCTCCCTTGTGGTGGAGAAACTCCTCAATATTTGCCACAGTGTGACTCCACTCTAGGTATGAACTGTGGGGACATCATCTCCCATTGTTTCCAGTGGCTTTTATCAAGTGGCAGTGGAGTTCTTTTCTTGAGTTGTGGCAGTTTACTCAGAGCGCCTCCAGAGTTGCAGTATTCCTTCCTCTTGGGTTGTAATGGGGGCTCTTCAAGTGGCTCTGCTCTTCTTTAACACAAGGTGTTCCTCACAAATTGTAGCATTTTTACTCCTGTCTAATTGTGAGGGCCTCCTCTCGATTTACTTCAGGGTCTCCCCTCTATTTGTAGCAGAGCGGAGGTGCGTGATTCTCTACTTGTGATGTCTTCATAAACTCCTCTCTACTTGTGGGAGAAACATATCCAGTTTTGGTGGAGATATTCTCTGTCATTTTGATCAGTGAGTCCTCTCGTGTTGCAGCAAAGAACTCTGTGGTAGCTCTCTAGTTTTCTTAATAGTGGAGTTTCTCAATTATTGCAGTATGCAGGGGAATATATATAAACGTGGTGTAGACACCTCTCTCATTTTGGCATGTGGCCAAAGCTAGCTGTGGCCAGGGGCTTTCTCTAGTGGCACTATTCTAGGGGTTTTTTTCTAGTTGTGGTGTGGTGGCTCTTTCACGTTGTTGCAGTCATTACTCTAGTTGATGTGAGCAAGGTACTACTCTCTAGTTGAGGTGGGATAATTCAATCTAGTTTGACCCAGAAGCCTCCTCTCTAGTTGCAGTGGAGGAGTGTCTAGTTGCGGTGGGGTTCCCCTCTCTAGTTGCATTGGGCATGTGTTTTCCTTAAGAGTTGCTATGTGTCATGGGGCTCTTCTCCAATTCTGATACCTGGATGCCTCTCTGGTGTGGTGAGCTGCAGTTCTCTAATTGTGCCTTGGGTAGTTCTTCCTTCTAGTGATATGTGCCTGGGTTCCTTTTGTGGTGGTGTGCTGCTCCTCTCTAGTCATGCTGAGGTCTTATCTTGATTTGCAATGGTAGCTCCTGTTGAGTTGAGGCAGTGGATTCAGAGCCCCTCTTGAGTTCTGGTGGTGGCACCTCTCAAGTTTCACCAGGAGATTTGGGTTCCTTTTGAGTTGTCTTGGGAAACTAAGGGTTCCTTTGGAGTTGCAGCAGTAGGCCCTGATCTCCTGTTGTGTTGTGGCAGGTACTTGGTTTTCCTCTGGATTACAGTGCAGAACTCAGATTTCCTCTCAAGTTTCCATGAAATGCTCTTCTTGGTTTGAGGCAGGGGACTCAGAGCTTCTCTCATGTTGTGGTGATGTTTCCTCTTGAGTTGTGGTGTGTTGTCTCCATGGAGGGGGGAGTCCTGTCTACTTTTGGCACCGGGGTCTCCTTACTAGTTTATTGTGGGATTGATACTCTCTAATTTTGAGTGGCTCCTCTTGAGTTACTTCATCGGCTCATCTCTATTTGCTACAGAGTATCCCCTATAAGTTGGGATGTCCCAGGGGCTGCTCTCTAGTTGTGGTGAGGGCATCCTCTCCAGCTC
>SJYM01005423.1:37831-57726 GCA_006410775.1 Tragelaphus imberbis | reverse complement strand
TCTGACTTTGTTGCTGGGAGCTCCCCTCGTGATACAGTATAGGGCTCCTCTTGAATTGAGGCAGATTCTCTCAGTTCCTCTTGAGTTGTGGTTGCGGTCTTGGGGATCCTCTCAAGTTGCATTGGGGGGCTAGGATCTAGTCTCAGTTTGTGATGGGAAACTCAAGGTTCTTCTCGAGTTGCAGGAAGGGAGTCGGTCCTCCTCTCGAGTTGAGGTAGAGAACTCAGGGTTCCTCTCGAGTTGCAACAGGGGACTATGGCCCACTAAAATTACAGCTGAAAACTCGGAGTTCCTCTCCAGTTGCAGCATAAATTTCAAGCTTCCTATTAAGTTGCAACAGGGGACCTGGGGCTCCACTCAAGTTGTGGCTGGGAAGTCGGGGTACCTCTTGAGTTGTAGCAGGGGACTCAGAGCTCCTCCCAAGTTTCAGTGGGATCTCAGGATTCCTCACGAGTTTCAGCGCGAGAATCAGTGTTCCACTCAAGCTGTCGCAGGGAATTCAGGGTTCTTCTCCATTTGGGGTGTACTCAGTATCCCTTTCATGTTGCACTGGGCCTCCTCTCAAGTTGTATTGCTGTGACACATCTCTAACAGTGGTGTTCAAGTGGGCTGTTGCAATGTGCGGATGGCTACTCACTAGTTTGGCATGGGGTTTTCTCTCTAGTTTGGGTCAGATTCAATTCTGTAGCTGTGGTGGCTCTGAATCTCTCTAGTTATGGTATGCAAGCACCTCTCTAGGGGTGGTTGGGGACTCCTCTGTACCTGTTGCATGGGGGTTTCTTTCTAGTTCTGGTGTGCTGTTGGCTCCTCTGTAGGTGTGATGGGGGATTATCTCTAGCAGTTGTGTGGCTTCTCCTTTCTAGTTGTGGTGTGTTTATGGGCTAACCTCTAGTTGTGGTATGTGTGCTCCTTTCTGGTCATGGTGAGGGGGTCATTTGCTGCAATACTTGTGGGTAGTCCTCTCTCATTGTAATGTAGAAGGGCCTCCTTTCTGGTTGTGGTGGAGGGGCTCATCCATATTTGCTGAAGAGTGGCTCCTCTCTTTTTATGATGTTTCTGGATATCCTCTCATGTTGTGGCCAATGGCATCTCACAAGTAGCTCAGCGTTCTTTTCCTGAGTTGTGGCAGCATATCCAGGGCTCATCTCGAGTTTCAGTAGTCCCAACTCTTAGGTTGTGATGGGGTCTCTGCAAAGTGGTTCTCCTCTTCTTTTGACACTAGGTATTCCTCAAAAGTTTAGTATTGTTACTCCTTTCTACTTGTGAGGACCTCCTCTTGGGTTACTTCAGGGGATTATCTCTATCTGGGATGCTTTGGTGGACTTTTCTATACTTTTGGAGGGAGAAACCTCTCCAGTTTTGGTGGAGGCCCCCTCTATCATTGTGACCAGCGTCATGTCTCATGTTTCAGGGAAGGACTTGGCAGTACCTCTCTAGTTGCATTGGGCAGTGGTGTTTCTTAGTCATTGCAGTATGCAAGAGACTCTTTACATAAGCAGTGTGTAGGCTTCTCTCATTGTGGCTTGTGGTAAACACACTAGCTGTGGCCAGGAGCTCTAGTTGCCCTGTACTAGGGGTTTCTCTCCAGATGTGCTGTGCTGCTCCTTTGAGTTGTTGCAATCATTAACCTAGTTGCTGTGGGCAAGGTGCTACTCTCTAGTTGAGGTGGGATATCCAATTTAGTTTTACCCAGAAGACTCCTCTCTAGTTCCATTGCGGGTCAACTTTCTAGTTATGGTTCTTGGTTAAGTCTCTTCTTGCGGTGGGAATCTCTTCTCTAGTTGCATTGGTCAGGGCTTTTCCTGAATAGTTGCAATGTGAGGTGGGTCCCTTCTCCAGATGTGATGTGTGAGAGCTTCTCTAATTCTGGTGAGCTGCACTTCTCTAATTGTGTTTTGGGTGCTCCTCTCTTGTAATGATGTGTTCCTGGACTCCTCTCTAGTTGTGCTGAGATCTTAGCTCAATTTGCTGTGAGAGTTACGACGGAGAACTCAGGGAGCCTCTCATGGTGCCTCAGGGAAGTCCAATCTCCATTCTAGTTGCGAGGGGGAGCTGGGGAGTGCTCTCGTGTCACTGCAGGGCAAATAGACTCCATCTAGGCTTGTGTCCAGAAATTCCATGTTCCTCTCCAGTGGTGACAGGGATCTCGGAATTGCTTTCAAGGTTCACCCTGGGAGTCAGGCCTCATCTTGAGTTGAAGTAAAGAACTCTGCTCTCCTCTCCAGCAGTGACAGGTATTTCTTGGAGCCCATTGAGTGGCATAAAGGGAGTCAAGCCCCCTGTGAAGTTTTGAGAAGGGATACGGGGATTGCTCTCTAGGTCCTGCCTGAAAATAAGGGCCTCATCTTGCGATGACATGGGAATCTCGTGTTGTTTCTCGAGTTCCAGCGCAAGGTGGGGGGTTTCCCTCCAGTTAGGACGGGGAACTCTGGGAGCCTCTCATGTGGCCCCAGGGATGTTCAGTCTCCATTCGAGTTGCAAGGGGGAGCGCGGCATTACTCTTGAGTAATGACAGGGGAATCAGTCGTCAAGACTCCTTGAAGGGGGAATCTCGAGGTCTTTCTCAAGGTGCGGCAGGAAATCCTGTGTTTCCTTGACCTGTGACGGTGACTTCAGGGAGCTTCTCATGGTGCTTCCGGGAAGTTAGGAATACTGTGAAGTTGGGAGGGGCCTCTCAGGACTCCACTGTGGTCAGTGCAATGGAAGAGTGCCTCATCTCGAGTGGAGGTGGGAACCCCAGGGATCCTCTCCTGTTCTGACGTGCGTCTCGGTTTGTGTATGCCACTTCAAACATGAAGTCAGGTCTCAACTTGTGTGGAGGCATGAAATTCCGCTTTCCTCTCGAGTTGTCAAAGGGGTTTCAGGCCTCCAGGTGACTTGAATTTGTGACCTGTGACTCTTTTTCAGTTAGCAACTGGGGCATCAGAAATCCCTTCATGTTGTGAGTTGATTCTCAGCTGACATCCGAATCTCTGCAAGGGAATCAGGCCTGATCTCGAGTGGATGGGGAAATATGTGGCTTTTGAATTGTGACAAGACCCCCAGGCTCCCCTCCAGTTTCATGTAGATACCAGTCTCCTCTTGAGGTGTGAAGGGGACTTCGGCATTCCTTTCCAGGCGAAGCAGGGCAATCCATACTCATCTCGAATTGAGGATGGGAAAACGAGGCTCTTTTTGACCTGTGGATGGAAACTCAGCTTCCTCTCGAGTGGGGACACGTACCTGGGGAAACTTCTGTACTTTCATAAAGCGTGTCTAGTACACTTTCGATTTCCAAGAGGGAACGTGGGCTTTCTTTGGAAATGCTGCTGCAGAGGAGGGCCACCTCAAGCGTGCAGGGGAGAATTTCGTGTGTTTTGTCAAGTTGTGGTGGGAAGCTTATGTTTCCTCTCGAGTTGTCTGTCAAATTGGAGGACCCGCTCATGTCTCCTCAGGGAAGTCCGATCTCCTTTAGTGTTGCGAGGGGCATGTCGGGATTCCTCACGCATCACTGCAGGGATGAATAGGGCCTCATCTCTAGTTGAGCTGGGAACCTCAGGGTTCCCCTCCTGTTCTGACACTGATTTCGGGGTCTCCGTGGAGTTGGAACAGGCGAGTCAGGCCTGGTCTTGCGTTGAGGCACAGAACTCCGCTTGCCTCTCGAGTTGTTCATGGTGTGTCAGACCACGTGTCGAATTGTATTTCAAACCTGCTGCTTTTCTGCAGAATGCAATGTGGGTGTCGGTGCCCCTTCGTGTTGTGACTTCATCCTCGGGGTTACATTCGGAGAGGTGCCTGGGCATTGGGACTTACCTTGATTCAATGGGGAAATGGGTGTCTTTTGGAATGTGGCACAACCCATGAGGTTTCCTCTCGAGTTTCAATATTAGACAGGCCTCCTCCTGACATCCAATGTGAAGGTCGGGATCACTTTCCAGACAAAACGGGGGAATCAAGCCTCATGTCAAGATCAGCAGGGAGAAGAGACTAAGATTAAGGTGTGCCAGGAAATTCGGTATTACTCTCAAGTGAGACGAGTATGTCCGGGAACTTTTTGAGTTGCATCAAGTGTGTCAAGTACCATTTCAAATTTCAAGAGGGAACATGGGATTTCTCTTAAGACGCTGCAGTGGGAAAGGGCCTCATCTGGTGATGACTGGGCAACCACGTAGTTATTCTCGACTTACGGCGGGATTCTGGAGTTACGACCTGGAACTCAGGGAGCCACTCTTGTGGCCCCAGGGAAGACCAATCTCCATTCCATGGTGTTGGAGAGCTGGGGATTGCTCTCGAGTCGCTTCAGGGCCAACAGACTTCTTGTAGTCTTCTAGGCGTGTGTCCAGAATCTCCGTGTTCCCCTTCACGGGCGCTAGGGATCTTGGGGTTGCATTCAAGCTTCAGCCCGTGAGTCAGGCCTCGACTGGAGTTGAAGCAAAGAACTCCCCTCTCCTCTTGATTTGCCAAGGATAGCTCTTGAAGCCCGTTGTGTGTTTTTTTTTTTTTTTTTTAAAGGGAATCAAGCCTTCTGTGGAGTTTTGACAGAGGACTCGGGGTTACTCTCTAGGCCCTGCAGGAAAAGAAGGGCCTCATCTGGCAGTGTCGGGGGAATCTCATGGTGTTTGCTCGAGCTGTGGCTCGACGTGTGGCGTTGCTCTTGGGCTACGACTGGGAACTCAGGGAGCCTCTCTTGTGGCCCCAGGGAAGTTGAGCCCCATTCGAGTGGTGAGGGGGGCCCGGGGTGTATCTTGAGTCATGGCAGGGGAATCGGGCTTCAAGACGTGTTGAAAAGGGTATCTCGAGGTGTTTCTCGAGTTGCTGTGAGAATCCCTAGGTTCCCTGGTCTTGTGACGGTGACCTCTGGCAGCTTCCCTTGGTGCCTATGAGAAGGGAGAATATTGTGCAGTTGAGAGGGTTGTCTAGGGACTCCCCTGGGTTCAGTGCCATGGAAGAGGGCCTCATCTGGAGCTGAGGCGGGAATCTCAGGCTTCCTCTCCTGTTCGGACATCGATCTTGGGGTCTTTGTGTGTTTTGAACAGGGGGTTAGGCCTCGCCTTGTGTGGAGGTATGGAACTCCACTTGCCTCTCGAGGTGTTCATGGGGTTTAAGGCCAATTGTCAACTTGTCCTTGGAACCAGCGGCTCTTTCGGGAGGATGCACCCCGGGTGTCAGTGCCCCTTCGTGTGGTGACTTCATCCTCAGGGTTCCATAGGAAAAGGTGCGCAGGCATCGAGACTTCTCTTGAGTGGAGGGGGAAATCGGTGTCTTTCGGAATGTGGCATGAACCACGAGGCTTCTTCTTGAGTTTCCAAGTGAGACCGGCCTCCTCCTGAGGTAGGACTGGAAGGTCGTGATCCCTTTCCAGACAAAGCAGGGTGATCGACTCTCATGTCGAGATCAGGAGGGAAGAAGGGTCTAAGAGGAAGTTGTGCTAGAAACCTCGGTGTTCCTCTCCAATGAGACTGGTATGTTGGGCCACATGTCAAGTTTCCTCAAGGCTGTCTAGTTCCGTTTCGATGATCCAGTGGGTTCGTGGGATTTCACTCAAGTCACTGCAGCAGGAAAGGGCCTCTTCTGGCAATGACTGGGCAACCACTTGGTTATTCTCGACTTACCGTGGCATTCTCAAGTTACGAACCAGAACTCAGCGAACCTCTCGTGTGGCCCCAGTGATGACCAATCTCCATTAAACATGGGGTGGGAGAGCTAGGGTTTGGTCTTGAGTCGCTGCAGCGCCAATAGACCTCTTCTAGTCTTCTAGGCGTGTGTCCAGAATCTCTGGGTTCCCCTTCTGGGCCGCTAGGGATCTCAGGGTTGCATTCAATCTTCAGCGGGGAGTCACGCCTCGTCTCGAGTTGAAACAAAGACCTCCCCTCTCCTCTCGAGTGGCCAAGGCTAGCTCTTGAAGCCCATTAAAAAAAAAAAAAAAAAACGGAATCAAGTCTTCTGTGGAGTTGTGAGAAAGGACTGGTGGTTACTGTCTAGGCCCTGCAAGAAAAGAAGGGCTTCATCTGGTGATGTTGGGGGAATCTCATGGTGTTTTCTCGACCTGCGGCTCGATGTGTGGCATTTCTCTCAAGCTATGACGGGGAACTCAGGGAGCCTCTCTTGTGTCCACAGGGAAGTCCAGGCCCCATTCGAGTAGTGAGGAGGGTCCGGGATTGCTCTTGAGTCACGGCAAGGGAATTGGGCTTCAAGACGTGTTGAAGGGGGTATCTCGAGGTGTTTCACAACTTGCTGTAAGAATCCCTAGGTTCCCTGGTCTTGTGACGGTGACCTCTGTCAGGTTCCCTTGGTGCCTATGAGAAGGGGGAATACTGGGCAGTTGAGAGGGATGTCTTGGGATTCCCCTGGGTTCAGTGCCATGGAGGATGGCCTGATCTAGAGGTGAGGCGGGAATCTCAGGCTTCCTCTCCTGTTCTGATATCGATCTCGGGGTTTTTGGGGGTTTTAAACAGGGAGTTAGGCCTCGCCTTGTGTGGAGGTATGGAACTACGCTGGCCTCTCGTGGTGATCATGGGGTGTCAGAACACTTTTCGAGTTGTCCTTGGAACCAGAGGCTCTTTTGGGAGGATGCACCCAAGGTGTCAGTGCCGCTTCCTGTGGTGACTTCATCCTCGTGGTTCCATTGGAAAGGTGTGCAGGCATCGGGACTTCTCTTTAGTGGACAGGGAAATTGATGTCTTTCGGAATGTGGCACGAACCACGAGGCTTCCTCTCGAGTTTCCCTGTGAGACCGGCCTCCCCCTGAGGTGGGACTGTAAGGTCGGGATCCCTTTCCAGACAAAGCACGGGCATCGACCCTCATGTCGAGATCAAGAGGGAAGAAGGGGCTCAGAGGAAGTTGTGCCGGGAACCTCGGTGTTCCTCTCCAATTAGAACGGTATGTTGGGCCATATTTGAAGTTTCCTCAAGGCTGTCTAGTTATATTTCGATGATCCAGTGTGTTCCTGGGATTTCACTCAAGTCTTTGCAGCCCGAAAGGGCCTCATCTTGCGATGACTGGGCAACCACGAGGTTGTTCTCGAGTTACATCGGGATTTTCGAATTATGACGGGTACTCAGGGAGCCTCTCGTGTGGCTCCAGGGAACACCAATCTCCATTCAAAATCACGTGGGAGAGCTGGGGATTGCTCTCGAGTCGCTGCAGGGCCAAAAGACCTCTTCTAGTCTTCTAGGCGTGTGTCCAGAAACTCCGTGTTCCCCTTCAGGGGCTCTAGGGATCTTGGGGTTGCATTCAAGATTCAGCTGGGGAGTCAGGCCTCGTCTCGAGTTGAAACAAAGAACTCCCCTCTCCTCTTGAGTGGCCAAGGCTAGCTCTTGAGTCCCATTGTGTTAAAAAAAAAAAAGGGAATCAAGCCTTCTCTGGAGTTTTGAGAGAGGACTCGGGGTTTCTCTCTAGGCCCTGCAGAAAAATAAGGGCCTCATGTGGCGATGTTGGGGGAATCTCATGGTGTTTTCTCGAGCTGCGGCTCGACTTGTGGCGTTTCACTTGAGCTATGACGGGAAACTCAGGGAGTCTCTCTTGTGTCCCCAGGGAAGTCCAGTCCCCATTCGAGTAGCGAGGAGTGCCCTGGATGGCTCTTTTGTCACGGCAGGGACATTGGACTTCAAGACGTGTTGAAGGGGAATTCTCGAGGTGTTTCTCGAGTTGCTGTACGAATCCCTAGGTTCCCTGGGCTTGTGACGGTGACCTCAGGCAGCTTCCCTTGGTGCTATGAGAAGGGGGGATACTGTGCAGTTGAGAGGGTTGTCTTGGGATTCCCCTGATTTCAGTGCCATGGAAGAGGGCCTCATCTGGAAGTGAAGCGGGTATCTCAGGCTTCCTCTCCTGTTCTGACATCGATCTCGGGGTCTTTGGGGGTTTTGAACAGGGAGTTAGGCCTCGCCTTGTGTGGAGGCATGGAACTCTGCATGCCTCTCGAGGTATTCATGCGGTGTCAGGACACTTGTCGGGTTATCAGTGGAACCTGCGGCTCTTTCGGGAGGACGCACCCAGGGTGTCAGTGCCCCTTCCTGTGGTGATTTCATCCTCGGGGTTCCATTGGAAAATGTGCACAGGCATCGGGACTTCTCTTGAGTGGACGGGGAAATCGGTGTCTTTCGGAATGTGGCACGAACCACGAGGTTTCCTCTTGAGTTTCCAAGTGAGACACTCCTCCAACTGAGGTGGGACTGGAAGTTCGGGATCCCTTTCCAGGCAAAGCAGGGGGATCAACTCTCATGTCGAGATCAGGAGGGAAGAAGGGTCTCAGAGGAAGCTGTGTCAGGAACCTCGGTGTTCTCCAATGAGAACGGTATGTTGGGCCACATGTGAAGTTTCTTCAAGGCTGTCTAGTTCCGTTTCGATGATCCAGTGGTTTCATGGGACTTCTCTCAGGACCCTGGGCGGCAAAAGGCCTCATCTGGCAATGACTGGGCAACCACGTGATAATTCTCGACTTACGGCGGGATTCTTGAGTTATGACGGGGGACTCAGGGACCCTCTCGTGTGGCCCCAGGGAAGATCAATCTCCATTCAAAATGGCCTAGGAGAGCTTGGGATTGCTCTTCAATCGCTGCAGGGCCAAGAGACCTCCTCTAGTCTTCTAGGCGTGTGTCGAGAATCTCCATGTTCCCCTTCAGGGGCTCTAGGGATCTCGGGGTTGCATTCAAACTTCAGCAGGGGAGTCAGGCCTCATCTCGAGTTGAAGCAACAAACTCCCCTCTCCTCTCGAGTGGCCAAGGCTAGCTCTTGAAGCCCATTGTGTTAAAAAAAAAAATGGAATCCAGCCTTCTATGGAGTTTCGAGAGAGGACTCGGTGTTGAGCTCTAGGCCCTGCAGAAAAAGAAGGGACTCATCTGGAGATGTCGGGGTAATCTCATGGTGTTTTCTCGAGCTGCGGCTCGACTTGCGTTTCTCTCGAGCTCCAATGGGGAACTCAGGGAACCTCTATTTTGCCCCCAGGGAAGTCCAGTCACCATTCAAGTAGCAAGGAGGGCCCGGGATGGCTCTCGAGTCAAGGCAGGTGAATCGGGCTTCAAGACGTGTTGAAGGGGGTATCTCGAGGTGTTTCTCAAGGTGCTGTAAGAATACCTAGGTTCCCTGGACTTGTGACGGTGACCTCTGACAGCTGCCCTTGGTGCCTATGAGAAGGGGGAATACTGTGCATTTGAGAGAGTTGTCTTGGTATTCCCCTGGGTTCAGTGTCATGGAAGAGGGCCTCTTCTGGAGGTGAGGCGGGAATCTCAGGGTTCCTCTCCTGTTCTGACATGGATCTCGGGAACTTTGGGGGTTTTGATCAGGGAGTTTGGCCTCGCCTTGTGTGGAGGCATGGAACTCCGCTCGCCTCTCGAGGTGTTCATGGGGTGTCAGGCCACTTGTCGAGTTGTCCTTCGAACCAGCGGCTCTTTCGGGAGGATGCACCCATAGTGTCAGTACCCCTTCGTGTGTTGACTTCATCCTTGGGGTTCCATTGGAAAAGGTGCGCAGGNGTTATGACGGGGGACTCAGGGACCCTCTCGTGTGGCCCCAGGGAAGATCAATCTCCATTCAAAATGGCCTAGGAGAGCTTGGGATTGCTCTTCAATCGCTGCAGGGCCAAGAGACCTCCTCTAGTCTTCTAGGCGTGTGTCGAGAATCTCCATGTTCCCCTTCAGGGGCTCTAGGGATCTCGGGGTTGCATTCAAACTTCAGCAGGGGAGTCAGGCCTCATCTCGAGTTGAAGCAACAAACTCCCCTCTCCTCTCGAGTGGCCAAGGCTAGCTCTTGAAGCCCATTGTGTTAAAAAAAAAAATGGAATCCAGCCTTCTATGGAGTTTCGAGAGAGGACTCGGTGTTGAGCTCTAGGCCCTGCAGAAAAAGAAGGGACTCATCTGGAGATGTCGGGGTAATCTCATGGTGTTTTCTCGAGCTGCGGCTCGACTTGCGTTTCTCTCGAGCTCCAATGGGGAACTCAGGGAACCTCTATTTTGCCCCCAGGGAAGTCCAGTCACCATTCAAGTAGCAAGGAGGGCCCGGGATGGCTCTCGAGTCAAGGCAGGTGAATCGGGCTTCAAGACGTGTTGAAGGGGGTATCTCGAGGTGTTTCTCAAGGTGCTGTAAGAATACCTAGGTTCCCTGGACTTGTGACGGTGACCTCTGACAGCTGCCCTTGGTGCCTATGAGAAGGGGGAATACTGTGCATTTGAGAGAGTTGTCTTGGTATTCCCCTGGGTTCAGTGTCATGGAAGAGGGCCTCTTCTGGAGGTGAGGCGGGAATCTCAGGGTTCCTCTCCTGTTCTGACATGGATCTCGGGAACTTTGGGGGTTTTGATCAGGGAGTTTGGCCTCGCCTTGTGTGGAGGCATGGAACTCCGCTCGCCTCTCGAGGTGTTCATGGGGTGTCAGGCCACTTGTCGAGTTGTCCTTCGAACCAGCGGCTCTTTCGGGAGGATGCACCCATAGTGTCAGTACCCCTTCGTGTGTTGACTTCATCCTTGGGGTTCCATTGGAAAAGGTGCGCAGGCATTGGGCCTTCTCTTGAGTGGACAGGGAAATCGGTGTCTTTCGGAATGTGGCACAAACCACGAGGCTTCCTCTCGAGTATCCAAGTGAGACCGGCGTCCTCCTGAGGTGTGACTGGAAAGCCGGGATCCCTTTCCAGACAAAGCAGGGGGATCGACCCTCATGTCCAGATCAGGAGGGAAGAAGGGGCTCAGAGGAAGTAGTGCTGGGAACCTCGGTGTTCCTCTCCAATGAGACCCGTGTGTTGGGCTACATGTGAAGTTTCCTCAAGGCTGTCTAGTTCCATTCCAATGATCCAGTGGGTTCGTCATATTTCTCTCAAAATGCTGCAGCGTGAAAGGGCCTCATCTGGCGATGACAGGGACACCATGTGTTTATTCTCGACTTATGGTGGGATTCTCCAATTACAATGGGGAACTCAGGGAGCCTCTCGTGTGGCCCCAGGGAAGATCAATCTCCATTCAAAATGACGTGGGAGAGCTGGGGATTGCTCTCAAGTCTCTGCAGGGCAAAGAGACCTCTTCTAGTCTTCTAGGCGTGTGTCCAGAAACACGTGTTCCCCTTCAGGGGAGCTAGGGATTTCGGGGTTGCATTTAAGCTTCAGGAGGGGAGTCAGGCCTCGTCTCGAGTTGAAACAAAGAACTCCCCTCTCCTCTCGAGTCACCAAAGCTAGCTCTTGAAGCTCATTGTGTTAAAAAAAAAAAAGGTGGGGGGTGGGGGTGGGGAATAAAGCCATCTGTGGTGTTTTGAGAGAGAACTTGGTGTTGCTCTCTAGGCCCTGCAGGAAAAGAAGGCCTCATCTGGCGATGTCCGGGGAATCTCATGATGTTTTCTGGAGCTGCAGCTCGACGTGTGGCCTTTCTCTCAAGCTATGACAGGGAACTCAGGGAGCCTCTCTTGTGGCCCCAAGGAAGTCCAGTCCCCATTCGAGTAGCGAGGAGGGCCCAAGATGGCTCTCGAGTCACAGCAGGGGAATCGGGCTTCAAGATGTGTTGAAGGGGGTATCTTGAGGTGTTTCTCAAGTTGCTGTAAAAATCCCTAGTTTCCCTGGGCTTGTGACGGTGACCTCTGTCAGGTTCCATTGGTGCCTATGAGTAGGGGGAAAACTGTGCAGTTGAGAGTGTTGTCTTGGGATTCCCCTGGGTTCAGTGCCATGGAAAAGGGCCTCATCTGGAGATGAGGCATGAATCTCAGGCTTCCTCTCCTGTTCTGACATCGATCTCGGGGTCTTTGGGGGTTTTGAACAGGAATTAGGCCTCTCCTTGTGTGGAGGCATGGAACTCTGCTTGCCTCTCGAGGGGTTCATGGGGTGTCAGGCCACTTGTCGAGTTGTCCTTGGAACCAGCGGCTCTTATGAGAGGATGCACCCAGAGTATCAGTGCTCCTTCGTGTGGTGACTTCATCCTCAGGGTTCCATTGGAAAAGGTGCACAGGCATCAGGATTTCTCTTGAGTGGATGGGGAAATCTGTGTCTTTCGAAATGTGGCACAAACCACGAGGCTTCCTCTCGAGTTTCCAAGTGAGACCAGCCTCCTCCTGAGGTGGAACTGGAAGATCGGGATCCCTTTCCAGACAAAGTAGGGGGATCAACCCTCATTTCGAGATCAGGAGGGAGGAAGGGGCTCAGAAGAAGTAGTGCTGCAAACCTCGGTGATCCTCTCCAATGAGACCCGTATGTTGGGCTACATGTGACGTTTCCTCAAGGCTGTCTAGATCCGTTTCAATGATACAGTGGGTTCGTGAGATTTCTCTCAAGTCGCTGTAGTGTGAAAGGGCCTCATGTTGTGATGACTGGGCAACTACGTGGTGATTCTCGATTTATGGTGGGATTCTCAAATTAGGACGGGGAACTCAGGTAGCCTCTCTTGTGGCCCCAGGGAAGACCATTGTCCATTCAAAATGGCGTGGGAGAGCTGGGGATTGCTCTCGAGTCGCTGCAGGGCCAAGAGACCTCTTCTAGTCTTCTAGGTGTGTGTCCAGAAACTCCATGTTCCCATTCAGGGGAGCTAGGAATCTCGGGGTTGCATTCAAGCTTCTGTCGGGGAGTCAGGCCTCGTCTCGAGTTGAAACAAAGAACTCCCCTCTCCTCTAGAGTGGCCAAGGCTAGCTCGTGAAGCCCATTGTGATAACAAAAAGGGAATCAAGCCTAGGGAATCAAGCCGAGTTTCCAAGTGAGACCGGCCTCCGCCTGAGGTGGGACTGGAAGGTCGAGATCTTGTTCTAGACAAAGCAGGGGGATCGACCCTCATGTCGAGATCAGGAAGGAAGAAGGGGCCCAGATGAAGTTGTGCCGGGAACCTCGGTGTTCCTCTCCAATGAGACCGGTATGTTGGGGCACTTTTGAAGTTTCCTCAAGGGTGTCAAGGTCTGTTTCGATGATCCAGTGGGTTCGTGTGATTTCTCTCAAGACGCTGCAGTGGGAAAGGGCCTCATCTGGCAATGACTGGGCAACCACGTGGTTGTTCTCGACTTACGGCGGGATTCTCGAGTTACAACGCGGAACTCACGAAGCCTCTCGTGTGGCCCCGGGAGGACCAAACTCCGTTCAAAATGGCATGGGAGAGCTGGGGATTGCTCTCGAGTCACTGCAGGGCAAAGAGACCTGTTGGAATCTTCTAGGCATGTGTCGAGAAAGTCCGTGTTCCCCTTCAGGGGCGCTAGGTATTTCTTGGTTGCAGTCAAGCTTCAGCCAGGGAGTCAGGCTTCGGCTCTAGTTGAAGCAAAGAACTCCCCTCTCCTCTCGAGTTGCCAAGGCTAGACCTTGAAGCGCATTGTGGTTTTTTTTTTTGTTTTTTTTTTTTTAAGGGGGAAACAAGCCTTCTGTTGAGTTTTGAGACAGGACTTGGGATTGCTTTCTAGGCCCTGCAGGAAAAGGAGTGCCTCATCCAGCGATGTCGGAGGAATCTCATGGTGTTTTCTCGAGCTGCGGCTTGACGTGTGGTGTTTCTCTCGAGCTACGACGGGGAACTCAGTGAGCCTCTCTTGGGGCCCCAGGGTAGTCCAATCCCCATTCGAGTGGCAAGGAGGGCCCGAAATGGCTCTCCAGTCACGGCAGGGGAATAGAGCTTCAAGACGTGTTGAAGGGGTATGTTGAGTTGTTTCTCGAGTTGCTGTAAGAATCCCTAGGTTCCCTCTGCTTGTGAGGGTGACCTCTGGCAGATTCCATAGGTGCCTATGAGAAGGGGCCATACTGTGCAGTTGAGAGGTTTGTCATGGAACTCCCCTGGGTTCAGTGCCAAGGAAGAGGGCTTCATCTGGATGTGAGGCGGGAATCTCAGGCTTTCTCTCCTGTTCTGACATCGATCTCGGGATCTTTGGGGTTTGAAACAGGGAGTTAGACCTCGTCTTGTGTGGAGGCATGGAACTCCGCTTGCCTCTCGAGATGTTCATGGGGTGTCAGGCCACTTGTCGAGTTGTCCTTGGAACCAGCGTCTCTTTCGGGAGGATGCACCCAGGGTGTCATTGCCCCTTTGTGTGGTGACTTCGTCCTCGGGGTTCCATTGGAAAAGGTGCCCAGGCATCAGGACTTCTCTTGAGTGGACAGGGAAATTGGTGTCTTTCGGAATGTGGCACGACCCACAAGGCTTCATCTCAAGTTTCCAAGTGAGACCGGCCTCCTCCTGAGGTTGGACTGGAAGATCGAAATCTTGTTCCAGACAAAGCAGGGGGATCGACCCTCATGTCGAGATCAGGAGGGAAGAAGGGGCTCAGAAGAAGTTGTGCCAGGAACCTCGGTGTTCATCTCCAATGAGACCGGTATGTGGGGCACTTTTGAACTTTCCTCAAGGGTGTCAAGGTCCGTTTCGATGATCCAGTGGGTTCGTGGCATTTCTCTCAAGATGCTGCAGCGGGAAAGGGCCTCTTCTGGCGATGACTGGGCAACCATGTGGTTCTTCTCGACTTACTGCGGGATTCTCGAGTTATGACGGGGAACTCAGGGAGCCTCTCGTGTGGCCCCAGGGAAGACCAATCTCTATTCAAAATGGCGTGGGAGAGCTGGGGATTGCTCTTGAGTCGCTGCAGGGCAGAGACCTCTTCTAGTCTTTTAGGCATGTGTACAGAAACTCCGTGTTCCCCTTCAGGGGCGCTAGGGATTTCGGGTTGCAATCAAGTTTCAGCCAGGGAGTCAAGCCTCATCTCGAGTTGAAGCTAAGAACTCCCCTCTCCTCTAGAATTTCCAAGGCTAGCTCTTCAAGCCCATTGTGTTTAAAAAAAAGAGAGAGATAGAATCAAGCTTTCTGTGGAGTTTTGAGAGAGGACTCGGGGTTACTCTCTAGGCCCAGCAGGAAAAGAAGAGCCTCATCTGGCGATGTCGGGGGAATCTCATGGTGTTATCTCGAGCTTCGGCTTGACGTGTGGTGTTTCTCTCGAGCTATGACGGGGAACTCAGGGAGCCTCTCTTGTGGCCCCAGGGAAATCCACTCCCCATTCGACTGGCAAAGAGGGCCTGGGATGGCTCTCGAGTCATGGCAGGGGAATCGGGCTTTAAGACGTGTTGAAGGGGGTATGTCGAGGTGTTTCTAGAGTTGCTGTAAGAATCCTTAGGTTCCCTCAGCTTGTTAAGGTGACTTCTGGCAGCTTCCCTTGGTGCCTATGAGAAGGGAGAATACTGTGCAGTTGAGAGAGTTGTCTTGGGACTCCCCTGGGTTCAGTGCCATGGAAGAGGGCCTCACCTGGATGTAAGGCGCCACCTCAGGCCTCTTCTACTATTCTGACGTGGATCTCGGGGTCTTTGGGTGTTTTGAACAGGCAGTTAGGCCTCGTCTTATGTGGAGGCATGAAACTCCGCTGGCCTCTCGAGGTGTTCATGTGGTGTCAGGCCACTTATCGAGTTGTCCTGAAACCAGCGGCACTTTCGGGAGGATGCACACAGGGTGTCAGTGACCCTTCATTTGGTGACTTCATTCTCGGGGTTCCAGGGGAAAAGGTGCCCAGGCATCGGGACTTCTCTTCATTGGGCGGGGAAATTTGTGTCTGTCAGAATGTGGCACGACCCACGAGGCTTCCTCTCTAGTTTCCAAGTGAGACCGGCCTCCTCCTAAGATGGGACAGGAAGGTCGGGATCCCTTTCCAGACAACGCATGGGGATCGACCCTCATGTCAAGATCAGGAAGGAAGAAGGGGCTCAGAGGAAGTTGTGCTCAGAGGAACCTCAGTGTTCCTCTCCAATGAGACCGGTATGTTCGGCCACAATTGAAATTTCCTCAAGGCTGTCAAGTTACGTTTCGATGATTCAGTGGGTTCGTGGGATTTCTCTCCAGATGCTGCAGCGGGAAAGGGCCTCATCTGGCGATGAGTGGGCAACCACGTGGTTGTTCTCGACTTGCAGCGGGATTCTCGAGTTACGATGTCGAACTCAGGTAACCTCTCGTTTGGCCCCAGGGAAGATCAGTCTCCATTAAAACTGGCGTGGGAGAGCTGGGGATTGCTCTAGAGTCGTTGAAGGGCAAACAGACCACTTCTCGTCTTCTAGGCATGTATCCAGAAACTCCATGTTCCCCTTCAGGGGCGCTAGGGATTTCAGGGTTGCATACAAGTTTTAGCCAGGGAGTCACGTCGAGTTGCGACGGCTATATATTGTAGACCATTGATGGCCTAAAGGGAGTCAAGTCTCCTGTGAAATTTTGAGAGGGGCTAGGGAATCCTCTCTAGGCCTTACAGGATAAGAAGGCACTCAGCTCCAGATGATGGGGCAATCTCGTGGTTTTTCTCGAGCTCTATCGCCACGTGTGGTGTTTCTCTCATGTTACAATGGGGAAATCAGGGAGCCTCTCGTGTGTCCCCAGGGATGTCCAGTCTCCATTCGAGTGGAGTATCCCTCTTCAGATACTACACCAGGTGCCACATGGCCACAGTCTCCCTGGTTAACACCTTTGCAGACCCTGTACGTGGAATCACATGTCCACATTCTGCAGGGTGAATGTCCTCCAAGACCCTGAACCTGAGGTCACATATCCACAGTTTCCAAAGTGAACCCACCTCAAGACCCTGCACCTGGAGTTGCAAGTCCAGTCTCAAGGGTGACCTCACATCCCAGACACTTGTCCTGTGTTCACACATCCACAGGCTCCATGTTGACTGCTTTGAAGTACCTGCACCTGGAGTCACATGTCAAAATTCTTGTTGACACCACTCGTATCCCACACTTGGATTCATATGTCCACAGTATCCAGGTTTACTACACCTTACCAGGTTCACAAGTCCATGTTAATCTGGGTGACACCTTTAAGAGCCTGTATATGTGGTCACACATCCACAGTCTCCTTGGTGTGACCTCTTCCCAGACCTGGGACCTTGGGTCACATGTCCACTGCCCCAGGGTAACACCAATTCCCAGAACCTGTACCTGGGTCGCATGTCTCGGGTCTAAAGGGTGACCCACCTCCCAATCCTGCACCTGGGTTCACACATAAAGGGTATCCAGGATGAGAATACCTCCAGACTATGTACCTGGTGTCACATGACCACAGTGTCCAGTGTGACAGACCCTGCACCTAAAGTACCATGTCCACAAGATCCAGGGGTTCCCACTCCCACACCCTGGACCAGGGACACATTTCAACAGTCTGAAGTGTGAGTCCAACTCCTAGAAACTGCACATGGGGTCCTACATAAACAGTCTCCAGACTAACCTCCACTTGATCCTCTACCTGTGGTCAAATTTCTGTAGTATCCAGGGGGAATCTCTCCCAGACCACATACATGGGATCACATGTCCACAGTCTCTAGTATGAGCAAACATCCAGATTCTGTACCTGAGGTCTCAGGACCACAATGTCCTGTGACACCACCTTCCAGTCCCTGCACTTAGGGTGACATGTCCAGAGACTTCAAGGTAACTCCTCCCAGAAGATTCACCTGATGTAACAATCCACAATCCCCAGAGTAACCCCACATCCCAGATCCTGCATCTGTGATCACACATCATAGGATCTACAGGGAGAGCGCCCTCTGCAGACCCTGCATTTGGGGTCACACATTCATAGTCCTCAGGGTGACCCCACCACCCAGACCCAGTAACCAGAAACACTTGCACACAACCCCACCTTCAAGACCCTATCCCTGGAATTTCACGTCCATAGTCTCCATGATGAACACTCTCAGATCATGCACCTGGGATCACACACCCACAGTTTCCAGGGTGACCCCTTTCTCCCCAGCATCACGAGTTATATGACCACCATCTCCATGTTCACACCAGACATCAGATCCTTTACAGTGTGACACATGGCCACAGTTTCCCTGATGAACTCCTTCATAGACCCTATTCATGGGGTCACATGTTCATAGTCTCCAGAGTGAACACTCTCCCAGACCCTGCACCAGGGTTCACATGTCCACAGTCTCCATGGTGACCCCACCTCCAAGACACTTCACCTGGCTTTACACATCCACAGGCTCCAGAGTCAGCTTCTACCCCATACATTGCACTGTGCTTTCCTGTCAAATTTCTCCAGGGAGAAATATCCTCACAGAACCTGCACCTGGGGTCATGTGTCCACAGTCTCCACAGAAAGCCCTCTCTCCAGATCCTGAACATGATGTTAGATGACCACAGTCCAGGGTGACCCTTACTTCCAGACCTTTCACCTGAGATCACACATCCACAGGCTAAAGGGTTACCCCTTTGAAATACAAGCACCTGGGGTCAAATGTCCACAGTCTCCTTGGTGACACATTGCCCAGACTCTGTACCTGGGGTCACATTTTCAGTTTCCAGGGTAACCGCCTCTGCGAGACACTACACCTGGGGTCACATGTGCACTTTATCAATTTTGAACCCACCTCACCAGAACTTTTCCGTCTGGTCACATGTACATAGTCTCCATGGTGATGAGCACTCCCAGACTTTGAACCTCTGGTCACATTTCCAGTCTCCAGGGTGACACCCCACCCCCACCCCCGACCCATATCTGTGGATATAGTCCACAGATTTCAAGGTGACACTACCACATTAGTCCAAGCGCCTGGAATGACATGGCCACAGTTTACATTGTGAGCTCCCCTCCCAGACCATATGCTGGTGTAACATGTCTATAGTTTCCAGGGTGACACCATCCCAGATCCTGTATCTGAGATCACATGTCTTCAGTCCCAAGGGTGACCTCTCCCAGGCTCTGTATTTGGGGTCACATATCCAGCCTATACCGTGTGCATTGTCTCAGACCCAGTACCTGTTGATACATGTCCATAGTCTCTGGGGTGCTGCCATTTGCCAGATCTTGTACCTGGGGTCATATGTCCACAGTCTCCACTGTGACACCCCCCTGCCAGACCCTAGACCTGGTGTCCACATGTCCACAGTCTCCAGGGTGACAATCTTCCCCAGGTTGTATAATTGGAGTCACACATTAACATTTTGCAGGGTGACCCAACCTCACTGACCCTGGTCTGCTGTATCAGGACCACAGTCTTGAGGTGATCTCACCTTACAGACCTTGCCTCTGGGTTCTCATAACCACAGCCTCCAGGGTAAACCCCTCCCAGAACCTGCACCAGAGGTAACATATTCACAGTCTCCAGGGTGACCCCATCTCACTGACCATATATCTGGAGTCAAATGTCCACAATCCTTGGGTGAGACCCTCCCCATAACCTTCACCTTCGGTCACACATCCAGAGTCTCGAGGCTTACCCCACCCCCCAGACCCTGCGCCTGGGGTCACATTTCCCAGTCTCTAGGATGACACCTCTCCACAGGCCCTGTACCTCACGTCATACAGGCACAGTCTCTGGGATGACCCCATCCCCCAGACCCTGCCCCTGTGGAAACATGTCCATAACTGGGAGGGTAAGCCCACTTCATAGACCCTATACCTGGAGTGGCACATCCGCAGTTTCTATGGTGAACCCCTCCTAAAGCATGCATCATGGATCACGTGTCCACAGTCTCCAGGTAGAGCACCCTCCCCTAAATCTGCACTTTGAATCACACATCCACAGTCCTCAGGGTGACCCCACTTCCCAGATGAATGAAAGGCATAAAAGCAGAGTGCTTTTTCAGATATCTGTCTATGAGCAACTGTCTAGATTCTAAGATGTGAGAACTCCAGGTTTACAAGAGGCCCTAATTTCCAGGGACAAAGGCAGTATATTTCCCTGCATTTTCTGAGCCTTGTGAACCCATTCCTAGCTTACATTGGGTCTGCCCCTGAGGAAAGAGGCTTGGGAAATTGTCTAAGAGTGCTGACTGCCATACTGTTGTTACCTTGATTAGTTGACATTCTAATGGAAATAATCCTGCAGCAAGGAGTTGCAAGATGCCTGCTTACACAAGAAATCGAAAACGTTTTTTGACCAAAGCTATTGATGTCATAGGAGAAGGCAAGGGCACCCCACTCCAGTAATCTTGCCTGGAATATCCCACGAATGGAGGAGCCTGGTAGGCTGCAGTCCATGGCGTCACTAAGAGTCGGACATGACTGAATGAGTT